>JAAGNO010023416.1:24040-35229 GCA_033439905.1 Ceryle rudis | reverse complement strand
TCCCACACCACAGTCCCCTGCTCCACAGAGTCGGTCACAACCCCAGGCAACACTATAAGCTTGGGGAGGAGTGGCTGGAAAGCTGCCTGGCAGAAAAGTACCTGGGGGTGCTGGTGGACAGAGTGCTTAATATGAGTCAGCAGCATGTCCAGATGGCCAAGAAGGCCAGCAGGATCCTGGCTTGTATCACGAATAGTGTGGTCAGCAGGACAGGGGAAGTTATCATGCCATTGTACTCAGCACTTGTGAGGCCTCATCTCGAATACTGTGTTCAGTTCTGGGCCCCTCATTACAGGAAAGACATTGAGATGCTGGAGCATGTCCAGAGGAGAGCTACCAAGCTCATGAGGGGTTTGGAGAACAAGTTGTATGAGGAGAGGCTGAGGGAGCTGGGTATATTTAGTTTGAAGAAGAGGAGACTGAGAGGGGATCTTATTGCCCTCTACAACTACCTGACAGGAGGTTGTAGAGAGATGGGGATTGGCCTCTTCTTAGTAACTACTGACAGAACCAGAGAAAATGGTCTGAAGTTGCATCAGGGGAGGTTTAGATTAGATTTTAGGAAGAAATTCTTTACAGAAAGAGTGGTGAGGCACTGGAACCGCCTTCCCAGGGAGGTGGTTGAGTCACCATCCCTGGAGGTATTTAAGAAATGGGTAGACCTGGTGCTTCAGGACATGCTCTAGTGGCAGGTGCGTAGGGGGTTATTTTGCGTGGTTTTGTGGTTTTGAAGTCATGTTTGATCAGGGTCTTCAGGTATTTAGGGGTTTTTTTAGGTGTTTTTTTGTTACGGTATGGTTGGACTCGGTAATCCAGGAGGTCCTTTCCAACCATGAATATTCTGTGATTCTGTGATTTTCTAAATGAAATAAAATAAAACCCTCAAACATCCCAAAGCTGGCTACATGAATAGGACTCTCAAAAATGGGCTCTACTGAAAAGTCTTGATTTTAAAATAATTGATTTGAACTTTTCTAATTAACCTTATCTGAGTAGCTTCATTGTGCACTACTCTCCCGTAGTGTGAGTACTGTCAGGATGATATTATTGGTATATTATTATTTTAATCGAGCAAGATGGAGAAAGAAGAACCCGGGCAAGATATTGCTGGCATATCTTTCTAATTCAACTTCTTCCAGCAAGATAGCTGAGCAATTAAGAGGCCATTTCTCCAATGATCCTACACCTATTCCTACCAGAGAGCAGTTCCTTGCTGACACTGCAGGGCACTGGGGTCCCCAGAGGCTGGAGCATGTCTGGCTGGGTGAAATGTGAACCCAGTAGCCTGGGAAGGACCAGGAGTAGGTGAGCAAAGAAGAGGATGGAATACCAACCCTTTTCTCCCTGGAACCCTTGATGAGCTGGGAAAAAATTTGCCAATGCCAAGTCCTCTGCATCCAGGATCACAGCAAGCAGCTGTATTTATGTGCTCATCTAAGAAGGATGTGTTTTAAAGAAATTTACTCAATGTGTCAATCTACTTAGACAAAAAAAATCAGCAGGGGTAGTGTTGCTTTATTTAAATGCTCTCCTTGGTTTCATTTCACTGAGATTTATATCCTTAAATAAGTCATAGAAGGGTTATTTGAGTGAACTCTTGCAACCATGTATATTGAGCTGCCACTTGGCCACCATGACTTTCTACTTGTCCCAAGGAGAGTATTTCAAAAATGAAAGTGACCTTGATATGGTGAAAGTAAGATAAAGTTCAAAGGCTGTGAGCTGTAGTAGAGCAAACACAGACTAGAAATTAACATCCAGGCAGAAACAGCAACTAATCACTGAAGGGTGTTAGATGCTGTGGGCTCTCCATCTCTCATTTCTAAATAAAATTCTGTCCTGAAAAATATGTAGCCATTTGGGAAGGAAGTCATTCAGGCAAGTGCTGTGACCCATCTTGTTTTCAATATAAAGTGAAAACTTTCCTGATATATAGACTATAAATTGATCTATACATTCCCAAACTTTCTAGTGGCAAAATGGCATAGATGCTATTTGATCTCAAGTTTGTAATTAATTTGATCTTTTATTGACTTGTAGCAGATTTTTTTATAATATATACCTGCAGTTGAAATTACTGTTTTCTAGATTACTATTTACAATATTCCAGGAAGTAAAATGATTCCATTTCTTGTTCTTGTTCCTTTTTTTTTTTTTTTTTTTAAAGTAAAACATCAGGCTTATTCACTTCTCTTCTGTAATGGCCTTCTTAAATTTTCCTATTTCAGGCTCCCTGTAAGGAAAACAGCAACGAATACATATGTCAGCTATCAGTGCTATGAATCTTAGACTAAATCAAGTAAATGTGTAAAGTTCTGACTGATTTATGGTAATGCAGAAATTTTTCATAACCCCAGATGAAACCTAGGTTTTCTTCTTAATGTGGTTCTTAGTTGTCATATCCTTAAATAACCTGCAGGTAAATATGCTGGCCTGTATAAACAAATTCATGGTAGGTAACATATTAGCAGTAGACATTTATTACTCAGCTTTGGTCCTTTGTCAGTTTATTGTCAGCTGTCCAGTAGTCTATGCTAGGGATGACTGACCAAAATGTTAATAATAGACCAGGCAGTTGGTCCTAATGTTGCATTATGCAGGCACATATTTCCTTTAAGAATCTGAGATTTTTGTTGAAAATAATGTTGGTATTCTGACATTTTCTCCCAAAGTCCTATCATTCTGATACATTTTTTTCTGAAGAAAATAGCTAGTGATGCATCTTGTATTTTTTTTTCTCCCTTTTGACTGAATCAGAATACAAGTAAGTGAATGTTGGTTGTGACTGTGCCACAGGATCATATGGATAAGGGTTGAACAAGTGTGGATTGAATTAAAGGGATGTAAGAGTTTTTGCAATAAGATTTAAACCAGGAAGACCATGATTAGCTTGACTGGATTTGGTGGATGTTGGTGAAGGGGAATTGTTAGGGTGTAGAAAGTTTCAACTGGACAATGTTAGCTCAGTGGGTAAGAGCTATGGGCTGCCTATTCCAGGTTTAGCTCCAGATTGTAAACACTGTTTTGTTTCATTCTCACCATTCATTCTGTACATATCTCTGAAAACCTTTCCTTTATCATTTGAAGTGGTGATACATCAGACAGTTGACTTGCAAAGGAATCAACTCATTTATGCCTGCTTTGCAGGGCTGCTCCAAGAACATGCTCAGCCATATCTGCTGATGATCTATCTGAGGAAAACCTTTCCTATTCCCATTGCTTCTGAGTATTGACAGGGCAGCAAATTAAAAACTCAAAGTCTTTGGCATTGGGGTGACTGTTTCAGATACAGCAGAAACTGAAGATACCTCCTCCTATCTTAATTTGATGCTAATCAGATACCAAGACATTGTCAGGTTCTTCAGCACTGTCTGAACCAATGATATCATTTCTACAGGTAGACTCAAAGCCCTTGGCAAGCTGGCCCTGTTTGCTTTCACAGTCCTTATGAGCTCTGTTTCTGCTATTCCCGATTGAAAGTCACATTATTCAGAAATTCAGTTGGTGTTAGAGCCAAACTCAGAACTCTGGAGCTTTCCTTTCCTGAGCATCTTTTGGGGCTCAGGAATACACATACCTCCTGTGTTTGAGCTGTCATGTCTATACACCACAGACAGCAACTAAGTGATCAACTACATTTTTCAGAAGGGTCAGCTTGTCCTTGGCTACAGCCATAACAATCTCTGTAAGAGATTATACAACAAAATGTAAGTGTGGTTGAAGGATGGACATATGATTTTTGATTTTCGCCTTTCACAGAACACTCTTGGGTTACACAGTAGTCCCAAAGCCCCTTGAATCCACTCTCCATGCCAGCCCATGTACACACAAGAAGAGCTTCTCACTTCATGCCCATGTCCAATGACACGTAACTTTTATCAGGCGTATGATTTTATAAATTATCATTTAACAATCAATTAATCACCTCTATTACACAGACTCTTACCATTGCCAAGCAATATGAAGAAAAATCATGTCTAATTCATATCTGCTCAGAGATCCATTGACTCCTTCTGTGCAGCTTCTTTTCATATTTGCTGTCACTTGATTATATACTATGCTCCCTCAGAACTAAAATGGAAATGGATTTTCCATTTTCTTTACAGTCTTTTCTTCAGAAGAAATGGTAATTTACTTAAAGGCAGCTTTAAAATTCAACTCACTGATGATATAATAATTTGCAAAAAATAACAGACTGTACACCATACATACTCCAGAAAACCATGAGAGTGGCTCTGTAGGGATATGACAAGCAATTTAGACTTGCTGGGTGAAAGAAACCCAAACAGCACAGTAGTTCGTAATCTGAACATAATTTAAATTCAATAGTAAACAAACACATGGCTTGCCTCCTTGTCCATAACTGGGCATGTAGTGCCACTTAAGAGGTCCCAGGGTACATGAGACATTCACATGAAGCTGACAGATATGGCACACAGGAAATCTGTCATAAGATATGAATATATGAGAATTCTATAGTGAGGGATGAGGTGGGTACCCTGTAGTATTCTCACATAGCTCTAGACAGCTGTACAGAGACAGCTGAACTGAGACCTCTATGTCTATAACAAAGCATGTTACTGAGGTTTTTTTCTAATTGAGGTGTCAGCTCATGGCTTACATCCCAATGGTAATTATATATATAAAGCAATTTGCATGAAGGTGTGCTAAATGTTAAGTCAGGATCAGAATTTCAATATAAACATTGCTGTTTAGCTGAAGAATTGTTTGGGGATTTTGCTGTTTTTTGTTTGTTAGTTTAGTTTATCTTTTCTCTTCTTTCTTTGTAGTGGTATCATGAATTTTTTTCTTTGCTTGTACAAAACCTGGAAAGTGGTGGGAGAGGTGTTAGCATTCCTCTCTTGGTGCAGTCACATAAATTCCCAGTGTGCTCATTGCTCAGAAATGGAAGGCATGGCAGAGCCTTACACACAAGACCAAGATGGAAATAAATGGAAAACTTAACAGCTATAAATAGGCAAGAGGTATTATTTAAGCTTCCACATATACAAATTTGCTGCCTTAAGGAGGATCTTTGTTATGAAAATTCTCTAAAGAGGGTAACTGGAGAGGCCCCAAATAATCTTATTTATGTTTGCCAAGCAACAAAAGCCAGTAGTTTTCTTTTTAAAGGACCACAAAAGGACCATTTCTTTTTAAAGGACCACAAAAAAAGAACCATAACATCCTTCTGAAGTCTAATAAACATGAGAAGGCAATTGAGATTATCAAAGATAATATGGGCAACCCCATCTCTATGGGGAGAGAACTTTTTCACTTGTAGTAACTACTGAATCTAACAGTAAAATCCAGTGATGCAAGACTGAAGCTAGAAAAATTGCTATTGGAAATGAGGTACAAAATTGTAATTGTGAAACTGATTAACAACTGGAGGATCTCAGTAAGGGCTGCAATGGATTATCCACCACCTGAAGTCTTTATATCACGACTTAAAGTCTCTGAAACCATTTTTTTATTTTCACTTGAGACTACTGGACTTCATACAGAAATCACTGGGAGAAATTCTGTGGTTTGTATTTTGTAGAAGGTTCCCCTTTTGGCCTTAAAGCCTATGAAAAAAATCAGCCATTTCCTTGCTCTGTAATAAGAAGGAATTCTGTGACAGGTCAGAGAGAGTGAATGAAAAAAAAAAATATTAACCCAAGAAGAAACATATCACTTTACTTACTTACAAAAGGGAGTATCAGGCAGTCTTGTCATTGCTGTCAGTCTGTTGCTGGATGGCAGAAGAACAAGTGCTGTGTTTTTACAGCACCTAGCACAAAAGGAGGCTAAAATGGTAGGCACTCTGATAGAAAACTAACGGTAAAACTAAACTCTGATAGGAAACTAAATCTTTGCCATGAAGACTGTGGGCAAGTTTAGCTGTTGGTTTCTGCAGAAGTAAGGTTTGACTCTCCCAATACATGTAGAAATGGAAACCTGAGCTTGATCCTGTTTCCTTTACCACTCACTTAAGCCAGGACTATGACTTTAGGTTCAGTAGAAAGGTTTCTTGGATAAAACAAGTAAGAATCTGGTCTTGTGATTTAAGTTAATTTTTGAAGTGATCATAACAAAAATAAAAGCTGTATGGTTTTCTGGGAGATGCCAAAGATTAAGAAAACAACTCCCTCCAAAACAAACAATATAATTGCCATGGCAGAAAAAGGCATGTGAGTAAAGCAAACCGGATCCACAAAATGAAAACACGATGACACTGCAACACTACCTTCCTTCACCAAGCTTACCCGGTCTGGCGTTCAAATAAATCAGGCAGGGGTGTGCTTGAGAGGGATTAGCTCACTGAAGGTGTCTGAACCCAGGTCAGAAACTGAATGATAAACTGCATGGCTCCAGGCACTCTGCTCAGGATTGAGCAGCAACCTGCATGGATATGCCCTGCTGAAACGCATCCAGATGATCTGGTTCATCGGGTCAAAACAATCTTGGCTTCCCACCTCACCCTGCATCCCACCTGGTTTGTCCTTAAGCAAGGCTTACTATTCCTCTGGGTTCCCTGTGGCACAGAGCTGAGGTAAGCTGGAGGAAGGCCACTGGTTGTCCCTCAGACAGACACATACTCCATTGCACGTAAAGCAGCAAGGTAAACACAAATGTGGCATTTTCAGAAAATCTGCTCTCTAAGTCAATACGAAAATCTCTGCTGATGTCAGCAGATGTGGGCTTACGTCTTTTAAGACTCATTCACCCGCCCTTGTAGGTGATGAAGCAGGACACCCCAGCACGTATGCATCCATCAGGTGCTGACACCAGTGTGAAGACAGCAACACAGAGATCAGCATCAGGCTGTGGGTTTAGCAGGTCTCAGTTCATCTCCCAAACAAACACAAAACTGGGGAACAAACAAGCCAGGGGTCTACAGAGCTTGGTACTGGAAAAAGGTGACCTCCTAACAAGGTTCTAACAGCCTGCCCACACTGCCTCCAATGGAAGGAGGCTCTTCCTGGGACACTCCTGAGGGAGAAACATCTCAGAAGTTCAGGACCTCACCACTTAGGAAAACTAAGGTGGGGATTCATCTGTCTTCATATCAGGGAAGTCCATTCTCACCAATAATTGAAATCCATATTGTTATATTTCCTAAGTAAACATAAGCCATGAACAGAGTCTTTTTCCTGCCTAGCATGCCTTACATTTTTTCTGCAGTGGGCCAACCCACCTCCTTTAAATAAAAATATTGAGAGGATAGTTTGATCCAGCAGTGAGTTTCCACATGTTTTCTCATAGTGTATAGATAAATAGCCAAGTATTATCTCTTCACTAAAGCTACCTTGGGCTGTTGGATGGAAATAATTGTTGGGATAAAGATATACTCCAGCTCCACCCTGCCTTCATCTTGGGGCAGACCAGGCTCTCTGGTTCCTCCTCCCCTTGTCTTTCTCATGCGCTGGAGAAGTCTCTCCAGCTGCCTTCTCTGCTGCTATACCCGGCCCTAATCCGTGCTCTCCACACTTGACATGATGCCGGATCCCACACCCAGTGCGAATGTCCTCCCTTCCTCTTGTGCAACCATGAGGGAGGAGCTGTGGTCTGGCTGCAGACATTCCAGGCTGGAAGTCTCTCTGTAAAGCAAGCTTAGCTTGAGCTGAATGCTGTAGCAATATCTCATGTGAAATCTGATCTTCACGCGCAATGGTCCCATGTAGTCACCTCTGTAAATTATCCCGAGTTTCTGAGAAATGCCTGCCCAGGTGTTTACGGAAAGAAGAGCTGGCTGCTCTTACCCACACAGAGACATGGCTCAGGGAGATGAATGTGGTGGCTCCCCGAGCAAGACTTTCTCATGCAGGTTCAGACTGTGACCAGGTGTGAAACTAGGTCCTTAGAGGAGCACTTAATGGAGAGAACCCATACACGTAAAGCTTTCAGGCTTTACACAAATAAGAGCAGTCACATAAGTTGCTGGCATAGCTTAACTCTGTCCATAGTCCCTGGAAAAGGCTACACATCCAGTTTGTCAGTAGAAAATACTCAAAGCAATTTCACCTGGAATTGCCCCAAGAATAAAGAGCAGAACTAAGGACAGTGGGGAGGTGTATTAGCAAATGGATGGGATATAAGGAAATTAGCATAATGGTATGACACCGGAATGTGAGAAGGTATCTTTTTACACAACATTACAAAGAAATTTCAACATGCTATATGATCTGTGCCAACCAGCATCGCCCCAGAAGCTGTTATTACAGCAATGGGTACTGGCTGCCTGGCAAAGACCACTGTGAGACATTCCGTTTCTCTAATAATTAAGAGCTCGCTCTTGCCAGCTGCTGAGCATTCCCATTTTCTGTCCCTTTCAGCTGAAGACAAGGAAAGTCATATCTGCATGACAAGAAGCTTTGGCAGGATGAGAGGCTTTGAGGGCCAAAATGTTCCTCATAAATCATGTTAAACATGTACATGTTAAAAAAAAATTTACAAATCCAGAACTAAAAGACTTTAAAAAATCAAAAGCTCTGTCTACGAATATATAAATCTTCTAATTGTCTTGCCTCTCTCCTGATTTTTTAAAAACATGCTGGCTTGTGGAAAACCATCCTAGCTCTGTGTAATGAAAACACAGTCTGTGGGATGGAGGGATTGTGGCTGAGCTGTAAATACAGGATATCCAACCTCTACTGCTGCCACAAATGAACTTTTTGGCATAAATTGAACAAAACAAAACATGTTGCCCATGAGCAGAAGGTATCTTGATTAAATTCCTGGAGGAGAAAGCTTATTTCTATATCATGCATGTTCTTGTCAAGAACATTCTGGAGAATCTGAGAAAATCGGTGGATTCCTAATTTTGAAATTATGTCAAACTCAGAATACAAAATTAGTAGTAGGATGGTAAGATTGCCTTCTACTGTACAGAGCATCCTGTGGTATTCAAATCAACACATACATTTTATGACCCCTGAGAACACAGCTGATCTGTGGTGAGTTAGGCCATTTAAAGGTTTGTTAGTGGCCCTGCATTTTTTTATGCTGTAATTGATAAAGTAGCTTTTTCACAGTCATTCGAAGCAGAGACTACTGTGAGATAAGCAGGTTCTTAAACACTTGTAAACACTAATTCTTCCACTTATTGACAGGAATACCATAAGCAGGGATATAGTGAACATCAGACAAAATCCTGGAAGACCTAGATTTCACAGATGGCACCTGAATTGTTGACCAGACCTAATGGTGTGTGACTGCAAAGACTGACTACAGGAGGAAACTGAAACAAGCAAATTCACAAAGCAGGAAGCTAATAAAGGCAGTGAAGATAAAAAGTATACCGAATAATGTAACAACACACACGTACTGCAAAAGTAGAATTATTCAGGCCAGAAACTTTGTGAGCTGGTAGTCCTATGGCATTAAAGATAATAGTGCTGGGACTGGAGGAGAACTGGTGACTTTTACTGTTTCAAAGTGGTGTGGAAATGAAGATTAAAAGAGAATTAATCTTCAAACATGAACACAAATATAAAGAGAATTTTACTGAGCAGGCCAGAGACACAAAGGAACTGATGAGAACACTGCTATCCTTCCACATTTTAGACACTAATGGATGGTTGGATGGATAACAAATGAGAGAGTACAGTATAGTACAAGAGAGATGCAGCAAAGCTACATTAAAGAGATTGGAAATGGATGAGCCACTGTCTGAGGAAATCAGATATCAGAGCTAGCGGGCAAGCCTGGAAGTGGAGTCTACAGGGAACAGAGTAAAAAGGAAGACTACAAAGGTTTGTGTTAAAGAACATACGTCTGGCTTGAAAAGACCTGAAGCAGCACTGTAAGACAAAGATGAGTTAAAGATCATTTCAAAGGCCCTCAGTGTATCCTAGATAAGTCATATTAGCAGGAAACTTGCTCTACTATGTCTTTATATAGATAAGTCTCTGTGAATGACACAGGAAAATGAGGCTCTGTTAAACAGGAGGTTTACATGTGTTCTCACAAGGGTGAGACTTAACTGTAATAGCAATACACTGGCTACTTAACCATTATCTGTTTTTAATACATGGCAACTCTAATATATATCATTAAAAAAGAGCACTTTTATTTTTTGTTCTGTACTACTACTCTACTGATGGCTGTTGGTGGCCAAAGTAAACACTGGGACAAAGACACTTTTCAGCTTTTTCTTACCCTGTCATGTCAGTGACTTCACTCTGTTCTCCTCCCTTCTCTCTTGCTGACTGCAGATCATTTCTATTTCTCAATTTGTTCCACACCATCCAAACCACTTATTTTTCTCAGCCACTCATTTTCCCCTTCATGTTACCCACCAGCTCCCCCCCCCAGCTTTCACATAAATTTTATCGTGACAAAGAAGCAGGGACCACAGGGTTGACTTGAAGTTATATGGAGGAGAGGAACAGACCTAAGAAGGGAACAGACAGAAGGAGCTAAATCTTCATGCATAATTTATGAAAAGGATTTGGGAAATAGAAGTCACTGTACTTTATGGTGGGATCAAACTTCTCTCCTAGCAACCTACAGCAGAAATTGCTCTCAGAGGGCAAACCAGAGAAATATTTTGTATTCTATATTGGCACAAAAGTAGCTAGTAATTTTGGGTGAGATAACCAAACCATCCAAAGAAACTACAGAAAGCACACTCATAGTTTTCATGTCAAGAAGCTCACAGAGTGATTGCACCATGCCTAGCACTTATCAGTCCATGAATAAATTATCCATCTAAACAAAACACCATCTATAATCATGTAGGCTATTTGAACTAGACATATTTGGAATTATTGACATTTAGAAACTCATTTTCAGAGACAGGCATCAGCCAACATATAGGGAACATGTAAGCCAAAGAGACATTTATAATGTACAAAATAAATAACGCACACAGTGAATTATTAATTAATTAATGGTGTCATAAACAAACTTTTACTGCCTACCCTTTCAAAAGCTGTAAACTCATCTGAGTAGAACAGTCAATTCAAGCTAAACAGAAGTAAAAATTAGTTTGGATACTGAAAGCAGAGAAGGAAAAAATCTTAAAGAATATTTTTGCTAAACTTCCCACCTCTGTGTTCCCCTGACACTGGAGCTACCAAAACACAAAAAAAAAAAAAAAAAAAAAAAAAAAAAAAAAAAAAAATTTTTGGGTCTCCACAAGAAATAAGTTTAAAAAAACACTCCAAAAATTTTAAAAAAAAAGGAGAAAAAAAAAAAAT
>JAAGNO010023416.1:8743-23940 GCA_033439905.1 Ceryle rudis | reverse complement strand
TGGTATCTCCAGAGTAATGATGTATCAAAATACTTCACAAAGTTCTTAACAGACATGGATAAGAACAGAAATTCCCCAAAGTCATCTCCAAATGCAGCTCTCAGTTTTCCTAACATTCACTCATCTTTAATTGCTAGTGACTTCGCTCATGACTTATTGACAGTTCCTGCTTTGCCAGTAAATTAGTTGCAACAGAGTAGCAGTGGCACAAATATTTGTTCATGCAAACTTTTTTGCCTTTAAGCACACAATCATTAAAACGTGTTTCCATAAGATGTACAGTTATCTTACCTCAGAGTTGCATGCAGATTGTTAGGTAGTCTGTCTCCTGTTCTAAGCTCCCAACGATTCCCAACCCAGTCTCAAAGAGAACTATCCTTCAGCTCAATTTTTGGAATCACAGGTTTGGGCTGAAAATGCTTCAGGGAACTCCTGCTTTATTACAAACTCACGCAGTAAGGCAGGCATAGCATTAAAAGCCTTCAACTGAAGTAAACCAAATAATTCTTTGACCCCACTAAAAATAAGCTTGACACATGAAGACTCATCTGTTCTCCTAGTTTCCTTGGCTGCTTCCTATCATATTTTCTGAGGAATAGTGTCTGGTGGAAAACAGTTTTCTCATACCACAAAACTACAAAATTTCAAAGTCTTTCCTAACCTGAGTTGGAAGGAGCCCAAGACCTTTTGAAGGACTTCGCAAAAACCAAGAGATGCCCCACCAGCCAAAAGCCTGGTCTGAGGCATTCAGCACAGATTGCCCTTCTCCTTGGCCTAGGAAACCAGCTATTTGTTCCACCTGCACCAAGGTGAATGGAATCATTAATAAAAAAACCATTATTTCTGTAAAATGAACAATTTTCTATAACAAGCATAGGAGCTTTCACAGCAACCACTGAAAAACACATTCCTTATCACTCCCCAACAAAGAAAACACTCAGGAGGGAAAACAGTGAGTGCTTATCCTTTGGCCTGAAGCTGTCAGGGGCTGTATCCAGGCTTGGGCTCTTTCCTCATCCCAGAGAAGGGCTCTAATCACTACACTGTTGGCTGCTTGAAGGAAAGGGACTAATGGGATGCTATGACCAAATAGCCTGTTTTGTCCTTGTAAGTGACCACTCTCTTTCTCCCCATTTCTTAAAAGAAAAATGAAGAAAAAGAAAGGGAAAAGAAAAAAAGGAAAGGAGAAAAAGATTTGTTCAATACATACACAACCTAGTGAAAAATTTGTGAGCCTGATCACAGCAGGCAATACCTGATGAAAAGCAATTGACTGTAAAATTCATGACCAATTCTAGTTAGAATCTGCTGCTCAGAGGTAGCTCTAAGCCACCACGGCTCTCGCCGGACTCCTCTGTGTTTACTTTTCCATATCCACTGGTAAATTTGCTCAAGGGTTCAAGGTCTTCTGCTGCTGTGTGTGTGCTCTTTGCCAGCCTTGTTTTTATGACATACTCAGGAAGCTACACGGTGACCTTTATAGTCTGATTTCAGTACCTGCCACAGCCCGAGGCCAGCTGTAGCCTCACTCCCCTCAAAGGCTGCCTCTCTCTCCTGCCGACCCTCACCCTGGCTGCAGGAGAGAACATGGGAACACGCTGCTGTTGTGAGCGGGATATAGGCTGTTGCCAAGTGACTGCCTATCTCATGAAGCAACGCAGAGCTGCTGGGTCTGCCTGACCCCCTGGGACACTTTCTGATGCTTGGCCCACAGTGCGCAGCTCTGGGGCGGATGTGATTTCTTGGCTTTGCCCCCAGCACGCCCTTCCTGCCAATTTTTCCGCATTTGCATTCTGCTGGTGCTCCCACTAGAAAAGGCACTGCTCCCATAAACACCAGCCATGCCTGACAGTGAGTCGCAGCAGCCCGATTCACAGCACAAACCTCCCAAAACTTCAGCCTGCCCTACTGCACCTTCTACAACTGGCATGTGGAGCCTTGCATGGTGCTCTATCCCAGGATGATAAGAATTGAGCTCTTCCTGCTTCAAACCATGTTCCCTTTGCCCCTCTCCCTGTGGCACCTTGGACAAGCCAGCATGTCTAGAGAAAGAAATAAACCTCTGGATGAGTAATTCTGAAGGCTTTATTGGTCACTGCTTTTAACATAAAGGGGAAAGCGGAAGAGAAAAAGAAGACATTCTACTTCAATTACAGTTTCTTTATAACAAAAAACTTTGTAGAGCCTAGAACTAAAATATTAAAGAAAGATCAGCAGCAAATATCATTTATCTGGATGAACAGGAAGCTCTGCAGAGAAAAAAAAAATAAAGAGGGAAAAAATTAGAGTACAGTGAAATCAGACAGCTGGAGTGAGGTGAAGTCCACAGTGGAATTAGGTGTTTGGCAATGGCTAAATTAAGATGACATAGCTGAAGAAAATCAATATTTTAGGCTTGATTTTCATTAGTAGGTACAAACAAGTATGCATGGAAAGTAATCCAAACTCATTGTGCACCAGCTGCTATGGGGGAGCGCAGTCAGGACATCTCAGGCACTGGTACAAGTTGTACACAGCTCTAAGACATGATCTATCCCTGAGCCACTTTTGGTTGCACTTTTACATGTGCCAAAGACAATGCAAGTGCATGTGCTCTTGTTTTTCTTTCTTCTTTGGTGTTTTGTTTTTTTGGTTTTTATTTCTATTTATTCTTCCTTTTATTTAACTTCTCAGTCCATAACTTAAAAAAAGGATGACATCACATACTACACTGTAATTAGACTAAAAGAGGGAAATTGAATTTACTAGGAGGAAATCCTGCTTTTGCTCTAATGCTTCCTGCCTTTGCTGGATATTAGGTTCAAAAGGATCAGACAGAGAGTACCTGTTCCATCATCAGCATACTTTTCCTTAAAAATCTCTGGACATCAAGTTTATGCATTTATTTTCCTAATCAGCACTGGCATTTACTCATAGCCTTACCGACTGGTATCTAATGACATCAAACAGTCAACTTGCGGCACACCACATGCATGGTTTAGCCACTTCCAGATCTTTTGGAGGAGGCTTGCCCCAACTGTCAATATCGGTTTCAGTAGTGCTGTCTTGCTTCATTAACCCACCTTTTGCATGTACAAGCTTTCTTCCCTCATTCCTGCTCACGTTTCACAGCACACAGATGCTACAGGTGAGGTATTCAGCTCATCTTCATCTCTTTTACCTACTGCATAGGAGTCACCTTGCTGAAGAGAATCAAATCCAAAAGGTCATTAGCTGTGTTAACTCTGATTAAAACTACTACCCCTCATTGTAAAATCACTTTTCTAGGTAAAGCAGTGTTGCAGAAACTGGCAATGAACATGTGCTCTTAGAAGGGCCTATAAAGTCTTCCCTGTGTCTCATGACTCTTGAGCATGGGATAAACCTCTGTTTCTCTGTTTTAAAACCAAAATCACAGTTATCCCTGCCTCTATCAGGCAGAAGTATGTAAGGATTAGAGAATATGGAACTAACCCAAACTTGAATCAGAAGTGTGACATTTTCCTCTCAGTCCAAACTGTGCCTTTCCATAACTGTATCTACAGCCATAACCATCTCTGTGGCCAAGGCCTGTATAATTCTTTAACAACAGTTAATGGAGTCACATTGCAGAAGTATCAAAATCAGGAATTGTTACTTTAAATCAAACCTCTATTGAATTTTTCCTGGTGGTGTCTTTCTTACTCTCTTGTTCCAAGTGAAAGGTGAAAAGTCTTTTTTTAAACTTTGCTTTGTTACTAAAATAAAACTAGTGAAGATGAACTTTACAGTATATGTAATTGAGTCTCATATGATCAGAGGATCCAGTGTTGACAGGGACTCTCTTCCTTGATGTAAGTTAAGTGGTGATGTTCTCAGACCATGCTAGCAGAGAGTATGTTATTGTTTGCAAATAGCAAAATTCTGCTTTTAATTTGTAACATTGATGGATCATGTTTAAGAAACAAACCAAGCTAATTTTAGGTTAGCATTTGAAATACCACCATTTAGATCTGTCAGCATACAAAGGTAAACATTAATGTAAAGGAGTCCACTAAATTTAATGATAAGTCCTAGTACAGAAGCTGGAAACCTTAGGTCAAGATCTAAGGTGGAAACCATAGTTAGCTTTAATGCTATGTGCTATTTAAAGGCTTATAAAAACATTTTCCAGTGCTGCACTGGCCTGAGCTATTGCCTAGGAGCAAGCCTGGAGCTGTGTGCTTGTGGCACATACAGGAACTGTATTTCTCCTCACAGGGCACATTGGCAGTTTTTTTATTTCACAGTGGTAGTGTTTTGCTGAATGCAAATGAAGTAAACGATGTTTCTGTGATAAAGGCCACCCTTTGGTCCCAACTGCAGCCCCACACTCACTATAAATCATAAGGAACTTGTCCCCTGATCTGATTTTTACTACAGTGGACTAATATTACTAGAAGCTATATGGCAGTGCTACATGACATGCTCTCCTGTATCATTGCCCAGTGCACACCAGCACCACAAAGAGCTGGCAGAGACCTGCCAGCGTGGGTGTGACTGGCTGCAGGGCCTGCCCAGAGCCTCTGCTGCATAACCATCCCAGTTCATGCTTTATTTGAATATACCAGCCTGGCAGGATCCAGCCCCAGGAGGCAGGTGAAGAGGAGTGCAGCTGCTATTTTACTCCAAGCTAGTGAAGCTCTCTAGGTTCACTGCAGAAATGGGCTTTTGCTCCTCTGTCTCTATTGCCATAAAAGGAGGAGTAAGAATATTTTTCTACTTCCCATCAGCTAGAAACAACTGAAGGATTTTGAGTTGTTCAGCAACAACAATGGAGATCAGATAAGAGCATAGGGCAGAGATAGCTCTGCTTGTCTTCTACATTCTCTATCAGTTAATGGTTTTGAGACCTTTTCAAACTTGTTTCATGAACTAAGACTTCCATGATTCTAGTAATTACAGTACACACAAAGTTTTCATCAAAACCTTTACAAAATAAAAATGATTTTCTAATAAATGGAAACTTTTTTGTTCCCCAATTCATCCAAGGATCATTTCTTGGACAAATCTCATGGCTTCAACTTCCTTTTAGAGTTGTTGGCAGAGAAACTCCTTTCAACACAAATCATCTGAAACAACATTACCATCTAGTGGAGAATTTGATTCACCACTGACATGAATGCCTTAATACAGAAATACATGCTTTGTGAGTCTATTGCACAAATGCAGATTTAGAAAGTCAAATAATAATTTCGAAAATCTATGCCTGAAGTTAATTCACTGCTTTAATTCAAGAGTAAAAGATTGTGCCATAGGGTAGATGAGTAATATTAAAACTGCACTAAATGCAGGAAATCAATCCAAGAATCTCTAGTAAGTTTTAATTCCTTAAGATTTTCAGAAGGAAATATTGTTTGATATTCAGTCAGGCAAAGCAGCTCAATCTATATCTGGAAAAGAGATAACAAAACGTAATTACTGTCTATATACAAATCATGTAGAAATTAGGGCCTGAATTTAATCAATACAAATCAAATCCAAACTCCCATCTTTTCAGGTTGATGTAAATGAAGATCTTGAGGCTGACTCAGACACGTGGCTTCTTCTGGAAACTTCATTAGGGTCCACTAGCTGCCTTTCCCATGTTCATCCCCTTGTGTGCAGGGTTTGGTGTCTCCAGTGCCAAACACTGTGCAGCAGTTTCAAGTGTGCGGGACAGATGCTGACAATTAGTTGGGTAGTGGTGGCAGGACAGTGAAGCATGATGCTGAGTGTGTGCAGGATGTATAGCAACCCTCTTAAAGCTGTCTGCTCTCATCTGTGTCACCCTTGTCCTTCCAGATTTCTTTCCCTGACTCCCACATCTACTTCAGCATTGTAGCTGAAACCAGCTTGCAGTTCCGTACTTGGCTAGCTCATTAAGCCTGTGGCCTAAACCCTGTTTAGAAAAACACACCATCCACCTTTATACAGCACTGAAATGCCAAAGTAGAAAGTTTGATAGAAAAAAATCAAGGTCAAATAATGCTTTTAAATCCACAATTAGGGCCACATTTCCACCTGTAGAAGGTACCTGCCTAGAGCAACATACACACGTGTGCAGAGCCTCTACTCTCCTGGCTTTTCTGTACAACGCCTGCTATCATTTAGAAAAACTACATCTAGAGGAAGGTGACGTCTAGAGGAGACAGAAGCATTCTGCACAGCACAGCACTCAGCAGCTTGCATAATGCTGAACAACAGCCTTACAACACCTCCTTCACTTAGGGTCACAATCACTGCTTTGCTATGGGGATTATAGGCTTAGGTCTTAAACTCCAAAGGTAATAAACAGATTTAAAAACTAACCCAGTGACAACAATGGGACCCCTCTCCCAGAGGCAGCTTGTTATCGGAGATAGGAATAATAATGGTACCATCCTGTTCCTGTTGGAATCAATGAGTGTATTTCCCTCTGGGGATAAAATTGGGTCCTTTAATATCAGACACTAAAAGAAACATAAAATGAAAAAGCAACAACAAAAAAAAGTAGTTTATATCTCTGCCAAGTTTTGTGGGTTTTCTTTTTAAAATAAAATTTCTTCTGTTCCTGATAAGATGCAGCAGGGTAATACTTCACGATGTTCGTGTTTCCTCCCTTACATAGACAGAACATGCTAGATCTGAGAGACAGAAAGTCCTTAAAACTTGTAATTAAGATAGCTACCATCTGCTCAGTGAGTGACTATATTGTAATCAGCCTGATTTTTGTGATGGGTCTGGGTATGACAGCTGTTTAATTTTAAAACCTTCTCCAGTAACAGCAAAGACCACATAGCCAGTCTAATTGCCTGAAGCTTTACCATCCTTTTGCAAAAGACAGAGAGAGCAGGGAAAAGTTCCCTCTTTTGTTACAGTCACAAAATAGTTAGAATTGGCTAAATGAATTAAGGCAAGGGAAAGAGCTTGGGCTTTTTTGGTGGAATATGCAGCACATCTTTTCACAATTCCATTTGATCTCCATTGAGACTCGTTAACTGCTTTTTTTCCTCCAAATTAGGCCAGTGTGGTAGCCAGCAAGAACCGGAGTATATGTTGAATGTCCAGGGGCTTGGCAAATCAACACAGCTGGTAACTCTTGATTTGCTTACATTTAAAAGTTGCTCCTACCTTTAAGTAGTTCAATTAAGAATTCAATCTCAGCCCAGTGCCTTGCTGAGCCAGGTAGCAGCGGGGGCTGGAAACAGGGGAAGCTGCATGATCATAATTCCAGAGTGGAAACTTCAGTGAATCAGTAAAACTTCAGCAAACTTCCACAGGGGGATGAGAAATACAGTTATAGAAGTTCTTCCCTACAGATGATCTTCTGGAAGCTATGAGCTTAGGAAGGCTTCTGAGTGGTCTTGAGAGTTCTCATGGTATGCAGTCCTAAGGAAATCAAAAATGTTTTGATGTAGTGAAAAATTACAGAATTGGGAATAAATAACCTGTGCCATAGCTACAGAATAAACACCTGGATATCTGAAAATGGCCATGACTGAAAAGGACTTAGCAGCCACAAGGCGTTGCCAGCAAATCTAACATGAGTTCCCAGAGTGTGCTGGAACAAGAAGATCTAACATCATCTACAAACACAGAAATTAAGGACTAACCGGGAGCATGCAGAAGATCACCAATGGAGCATACAGTTTCTGTGCCTGTCTTCCAACAGCTATGAAAAATGGAAGGTGGTACTGAAGCCCATGACATAAACAGTCAATGGCTAGAAAAATTCTCCACAGTGCTTGCATACTCATTGTACCTTAGTCAAGAGGAAGCCTTGAAGTCGATGTGATAAAACTCGAAGTAGGTCTCCATGGAATCATGTAGCCTGACATCAGTGAGCCCCTTCTGTACTGAAAGGTTGCTGGGAACAGGATAACTCCAAACTGGGAATCACATAACTGCCATCAGGACCACACTGAGCCTAAACTAGTAAATTTGGTTAGAAAGCAGAGCTAAGGGGTGGTGTTCTGGGTGAAATTAACTACTCCATTTGGTAGGTTAAGTACATTTTAGATCACAGACAGCTCTTTTTAAATATACCTCTAGAGAAGTGTGGAGACATACCTTGAGAAAGTAGCTAAGGATCAGGAACTGAAGGGAGGAACTGCATTTGAAGCCATGCATCAGGAATGGGACATGGCCTGAAATATGGTCCTTCAGTTGCTGATTGAAAAAGCGAAATCCTGGTAGATATTCAGACTGCCCCGGCCCTTGTTTCCTTAGTACAGGTGAGAGGGCTGGCAGCATCAACAACTGCTGGGCAGAAACCATACTTAGTAAGGAAGACAATGTGGGAGAAAACAGAAAATCTTTTAAGAATTCTTTATTCCCAGGGGTGATCAGGCTGATGAAAAAAATAAATAAATATACAATTGTCCATTGGTCTATAAAATTTTCAGCCCTTCATTCTCGTTTGACCTTCTTTCCTAGATCAAACTGTTATGCACAACAGAAGAGTCATCATCTCTTGATGCCTGATGAAACATATTCTGCTGTTTTTCCAGAAGATATGCTTCACCAAAATGCACAGAACTGGAGTCAGTACAGAGTAGGTGACTCTTGTGGACCCCACAAGCTGAAGCAAGTACCTTAGTCCTCAGCGATGTAAATTTTTCCTCTTGACTGGTTGTCTCATCATGGTGTAGTGGTTAAGTGACAGACAATAGAGCTTGCAGATGTTTTGGCTTGTTCCTGGGTTACATGCATGCCCCATATTTGTGTTGCAAGATAAAGTAGCTGGTGGGAGTGGAATACAGAAGGGGCTTTCAAGGGAGAATATGCTACAAACTTTTCACTGAGGTCACAGTGCAGTTACTAAAAATTCCCGAAATTTGTAGGCCACAGCAGTAAGACATTGCATGTTCACTGCTGGCATCTCTCGGGAGGTCATACAAAGGGTTTAGGTAAATCCCTGCTGTCAGCTCTTTGCTTCTGAAACTCTCATTTCCTCCTCTCACATACACTCATGTTCCTTTAATCTTAGAACTTCCTACTTCTTTTTTAAGCAAAAGCTGACAATGTAAGTTTTTATCCTTTGTCGAGGCATGAAGTTTTTAAAAAGAGGAAACAAGAATTTACTGTACTTGGAACACAAGTTCGGCAAATAACAATTAGCACAGATGCACTCAAGTGTCAAAATTTATATTCCTTAATTTGTCCACAATTTTAAGGAATTATTGCCTTAATCTGAACCTATTTAGTAATGTCTTGTAAACATTCACCCCAGTAAAAATAGTGCTCCTTTCTGGAACTGAGATGCTTGAAACAAATTATGAGAGAATCTGAAATGTTGTTGCTTTTTTTTTTTTTTTAAATGCTAGTATTTTTGGCTGCCTAAAGATGTTCTCAGGATAGAACATTCTGTTTATGCATGCTTGATTTAGGCTAATACAGAGTTATTTTTTCTATCCCATACAGAGCTTGGCAGCTACCAGAGTATGGATGATGGCTTGCTATGGCACCTTTCATGCTAGGTAGCATATTTAAACTAGCCTAGAGTAACATTAAAGGCAGTAGTTATATATGACTCCAGCACAAAATCCCACTAAATCCTGCAGGAACTGAGTGAATCACCTGCAGTTTCTGCAGATATCATTTCTCTACAGGTAGGCTAAACCATCAATCTGAGTTCTGTCTCACCATCCTTTTTATTGTCTTCCTGCAAAGTCAGTGCATTAAAGCAATCTTTCTACTCTGTTGATGTAGTTTAGCAGCTTACTGCCCAACAATGAAGTTAAGGTCACAAATCTGACTGTCAAACAATAAAATACAAATTTTGTGAATAAATACCTTTTTCTTGTTGTTAAAGGTAGGTAGGTAGCAGGTATTACCAAGAAAAGTTTCAAGTAGGGGTCTTGCAATAACAGATCAACATCTTGGACTGTCTTCACTTCAGCTCCAACAAGGTTACTGAAGTCGCTCCTTAAATCGTTACTCATTTCTCAGTACTATTGAAATGGAGGCTTGTTCTCGGTACCATGAAGACATTGGTGTACCACTCTCTAACCACTGAAACCACCATTTGCGATTCCTTACCAAAAAATACTAGACACAGTTGGTGTACCTGGCCATTAAAACTGAACAACAACCGCATTTCAGGTTTTGTTTAGTTTGTTTTGGGATCAGATTTTTTGTGATATAGCCTAAGAGAAAACTGCAAATAACGAGCTGTGGAAACAAACATGTACCATTATCCCATCAAGAATCCACGGCTTCATGAGCTCAAAGTCACTCAGTGGCTGACACTTCAAGCTGCTCAGCTTATCCTCACCAATACACAGAAGAAACACGCTCTTTGAGTCAACTGTTGCCCATTGCAAGACATTTGGCTATCTACAGAGCCAACAACATCCTAAGTATCACTTGAAAAAAGACTATACAGGAGTGTTAAAAGTATTCATTCATCCTATAACAGCTTAAAAAAAATATCTGAGAAAACAGAATTTGAAAACTTCTTAAATGCTAGTTAAACAGTCAAAAAAAAAAAAAAATCCCACTTTCAAGAGAAGCAGGGAGAATAAATTTGTTGCAAGACTTTTTTCCTGAGGACCACCTTGATTAGGCTCACTAGCAAATAACTAGGGAGAAATGGAAATTTGCTGTCTCGTTAGTAACAGAAAAACAGACATATGCAAAAGGTAATTATCATATTCTGCTTTCAGCTGGAACACAAAAAAAATGTATTTATATGTTCTTTGCAGACAAGCAGTCTGTTGTGAAATATTAACAAAAGGAAAGGTATTACAGAAGTGTGCTAGACAGTAACTAAAAGAAGTAGGTATCCAGGTGAGCTTAGGACCAGTATAACCGTTGTCAAAACAACCTTTGTTGATCATTTTACTCCTAGTCAAAAATAGAATCCTGCTTCCATCTCTTTCTGTAGCAGCAATTTTTATTTGTGAAATAAAAGTTTAGAAATGTCAGGAAAAGTTCCTAAAATCTCTGAATCTCTGGGTCCTGAAAAGCTGCATGAGAAAAGTTGAGGACATGGAGCCGATATAAGCTTCTCTGGAACCCAAGTTTTAATCATCTGTGTTCTCTCTGTAAGAGGAGTTTCATCATCTTTTAGCATCTATAGCCCCAAAGCTTTTCTCACACCATGGAAATATATGATACAATTAGACAGAATAAAAAAATCCATTTATACAAAGGAGTAAGTATAGTCTTCTACATAATGAAGTACTTCCTGATTTGCTTTCGGTTATGCTGAAAAGCCCTCCTGTGAGGCACTGAATTCTTGCAGCCTCAGGTTTGCTTACATGAAAGGAACACTTTCTGGCAGCTGCACGAGCAAGGGCGCACCCAGCAACTCACCCTAATTTAGGTTATGTAAAAGTTAGTGGGTGTAAGCCACACATGGGCCTTCCAAAGGCAATGCCTGGATTGCACTCCCCACGCTTGGCTTGGCTGCCAGCATTCTTCTCCTTCCCACATACCTATTCTAGTAAAGCTCTGATAAAGAAAAATTACTTCACATCACAGGGTGTGGCACAATACAAATACTGTGCCACGATCTAAGGTGCCTCGAGCAATCAAGGCATTCATCCAGCTGTACTCAAAATGTATTCTTTTCATTCTAGGCTCTTTTTTTTGGTGTCATTAACACAGTATGCAAATATGGTACAATGTTTGAAGTGGAAGAGAGCGTATTCACAGTATTTTGAAATAGATGGGAAACTAGTAAGGGCCCTTTTACACAGTGCAACCATTGTATTGGTGGTCCCTAAGCAAGTTTGAAAAGAACTGGCTTGTTTGCTCAGTGAGGAACAGGGGCATGTGGAGACACCTAAACAAGCTCTGACCAGCCCAGCACTGCAATCAGAATCAACATAGACATGCAACTGGAGCTGTGCTATGGGGCTGCATGTGCAAGGGCAGCCTCTGCTCTGAAGAGGAAAGCGAGCCAGGAGCTGAGAGTGACAGCCAGGCAGGAAAGGGGCACAAATTACTGACAGGAGGGCTGTCCCACAATACCCAAAATGGACAAGCAAGGCAGGTCAACAGTCCAGGTCATCAAATAAGTCCACGGTGATGAGGCAGGTCTGAGGTCAAGCCAGAAAGCCAAGCCCATAGGCCAGGATCAACAAGGGTACATGGCCACACAAGTGTGGCTGCAACATAGCTTGAGCAGGGATCAAGCACAAGAGCCTCAGCTTAAATGAAGCTCTTGAGAGATGGTGGCATGGTGGGAAGCACCTGGCTTCTTACAGCTTTTTGTTGGATGGCTGCAAGGGCAGCAAGCATTGAGGCCAGAAGCTGATGATGGTCAGAAGTGACTCAAAGCTAGATGTCTGCTTTATCTTGGTTGCGCTGTCTAATTAATCGGCCAAACCCCCAGGAGAGAGGGTAATGCACCAAGGGCACTGACACCACCCCAGCTGACTTGGCTAAGAAGTGGTGGTATGCTCTGCCTTGTTGAAATACAAGGCTGTTTTATTATGCTGGAATCATAGCAGCTATTGTGGTGGACTTGAAGTAAAATAAAATTGGATTCAGCTCCTTGCTTCAACGAATGGTGACGGAAGATCCCAAAGGAGAAAAAGTACTAGCTACATTGTCCTCTCTGCTGTGTGGAGCTTACTGTCCATTCAGAGTCCTACTAGCTGCAGCTTCATGACTTTGTCCTAAGTAATGGCAACTCTTACTATCTCTGGAAAGAATCCCAAGGGTATCATCTGACCGGTGATGCCATACTACAGTCCTTCCTGCTCAGGATTGCTGGCAGTGAACCTACTCCAGCATATCAAGCAAGAGCGATGGTGCTAGGTACCTGCAGAGGAGGTACCTGGTAAAGAGACAATATGTTTTAGTAGGACTGACAGTTACTCTTGGGAAGGAGGTATAACTGTCAGGAAAAGACAAGGTTCCAGTGACTGCACTTCCCAATTTACATTGCATGACTACAGAGTACACATTACAGACCTTCTGGAACAATCTTTCAGAATAACAGCAAGACAGTTTGACCACAACTTTGAAATCCAGATCTTCTGTCCCAGCAACCAGTGAGAAACTGAAATATTTGGTGCAAGTCATTGAACTTCTTTGTGACTCAACTCTCACTTGAAACAAAGGAAACCCTGTAATATGTGCCTTTATGAAAGTGCTTTGACCTTCCCACATGACAGGCACTGTATCATCATTCTCAGACTCTGTATTAAGTAATGATCTCTGGAAAGAGACAACAGGTCAAAATATAGAAGTACATTAAACAGCCAGAAGCACAGGGAGTCACAAGTACCTACCACAAACTACCACTCGCACTAGGCTGGAAAAAACAAACCAGAACTGGTGACTGCAGCACACCACAGCAGGTCATCCAGCTAAGCAGGGCTGTTCACTGCTTGGTTTTACAGGAGCTGCCTTTTTTTTGTTGCACATGCCAGCATAAGTTCTTTCCACATTTCAGGCTGTCTCTGGGTTGTTGTATCAATGTCATTCACACTCACACTGCACACTTTACAGCCTTTGCAACGCACCTTTGGAAGCCTAGGTTGTGCATAAAAGTGAACTCCTCCTTTCCTTAATTTTTTTTTCCTTTTCTTTAAAAGCTGGATAATTTTATCTGCAGAAGCAAGATGGAGAAAATGTATATTATTTAAATTCAGATTTTCCAGGAATGGTTCACTTGGAACTCCTGCTGAGGGCCAGTGTATGGATTTCCATGATTTTTAGAACATTCTCTGAGTCAGAAATTACTGTTCATATGGAAGACAGTATGTGATGACAGTTGCCAGTACTGACAACAGGAGGTCTAATTTTACAGATCCTTAAAGATGCTCAGCTACAGGGTGCAGCTGGAGAAGGATGAAAGTATATGTGACTAGCTCTAGGCTCTATTACTCCTTTCTCATACTTCTGAAGCCCCAAGCTTTTCCAAAGTTGGGAACTGGGTAAGTGATATTACCTTCCTCCACTCTCTTCCACTGTGGCCCCTTGAACCAGAGAGCCCCTGTGACAAAAACCAGCACAGTACAGAGAAAGACATACTGAAGAACATACCATGTACCTGCTGCTGTGTAGGCAGCAGAAAGACTTAAATTGGCTATTTCATTTGTGTCCAGGCCCCAGACCAGTGAATGGTGCGATCCCTCATTTTGCCAGGTATTTACATACTTAAAAAAAAATCATATTAATTTGCATATATACAAATAAAAAATTAAGTTGTGCTTGCAGAAAATGCCACTCTGTGAATGAAACAATTACATCTATATAGTCACAAAGGTAAGAAGTTGCTTGTAATCTAATTACCACATTTGTGCATTCTGAGAACAGTGACTTCGGTCTCATCTAAGTACACTTAGTTCTGGAATTACACAAATTCTCAGTAAAAGGATTTGGACCTCCACTTCTTGTGGCGTTGTCTTCCACTTACACTGGCAGAGAAGCAAAACATCACAAAAAGGAATGCATCCCCGGAATCATATGGAACATACTTCACTTCACTGAACCTACATCAACATATGTAGATGCAGGTTTAAAGATCACAACTGGATCCACAGCACGCTTAGAAGAGTCTGAGGACAATGAGTCTTCACTAATAACCACTGTAAATGGTACTGTACTTTCAGGGAAAGACTCATTTTACATGGTTCTGAACTGTCACCCCCATGGTTTTGTTTTAAAATTAAAAAAAAAATGTACAACCATAGATATAGGCATAGATTATTATTTTTATTGCTCTTGTTAAAAAGTCAGTGTATGAATTACGGCACTATGCTGCAAAAACACAACATTACCAAATGCTCTAACAGTATGAGGTTCATTATGGCAAGATTTTAAACATGAAGCACGAGCTTCAGAATGGACTTCTAAATTAAAAAAAAAAAACAAAAAACCAAATAAGCCTAAGAGGTTAAGTGGATTAATAATAACTGATTTATCTGGAATTTCAATACTAAGTGAATACAGAGTAGATCTGCAAGAACCAGACATATTTAAGACGTGACAGAGTCAAACAAAGCTCCTAGAAATTGAAGAGTAAATTCTCTTTCTTTTTCACCTACATAGAGGTATTTGTTCTGCACAATAGATAAATGTTACAGCTCTCTTATTAAGCTACAACCACAATGTGTCAGGGTGATTTGCATGAGAAAAAAAAAAAAGAAAACTAAAACCTCTTCCAGATTTCCAGTCAGAGAAAAAACTGTGTGCTTTGAAATTTTAAAAATAAAAACATCAATTTAAGGAGAAAAAAAAAAAAAAAAAAAAAAAAAAAAAAAAAAAAAAAAAAAAAA
>JAAGNO010023415.1:0-18606 GCA_033439905.1 Ceryle rudis | reverse complement strand
TTTTAAACCAATAATAGAACAAAGAAAGCTTGTAGGGGACCCCTTTTTTTTTTTTTTTTTTTTTTAATAGTTTATTGTGGAAAAGGCATTTTGCCATTTCAATAGATATATAGCCCAGACTATAGTGGCTTGTAAAAAGATTTTGTATCTTTGTATATTTATGAAATGAATTCTGAATTTTTAATCATAAAGGATTTTCCATCTCCTACCTTAGGTATCAGTAGAATTATGCCACAGTCCCTGAAAAGAAAAGGCATTACTTGATGCAATAATTACTTGATGCAATAATTAATTGAAATTACTGAGATGAACACTTAATAGCTCCTAATAAACAAAATTAAAACCAATTTTTTATTCCAATATAAACAGTGTCATCTACTGTTTAAAGTATCTCAGGTAAATCTTCAGGGTCAGGAGTCTTGAAACTACTTTCTAATTCTAGTATATTTTTATTACTGTAATGAGAGGTAAAGGTAGAACTGCCACTTTAATGAATGTGAAATCATAAAGAATTTCAGGAATCAGATTGACAGTACAGACAGAAGACAAGAACAAACACAAGGACTTAAGATTTATGTTTACAGGCCTGACACTCCAGCACTACAAAAACTGTAGATTACTCTCTTCTTATTTAATTATATTCATAAAACAACAGTGATATAATAAATTATTATGTTTAACAAGTATTTAATTAACTTCTCTAAAAAGCTACAAGTCACATTTTGTTAAAACTTCTTTCATATTCTTAAATGCAATTATCTAAAAATTATCAATCATTTTTATTAGTTAATACTTGAAATTGCATGCATATCGAATATAATTATTAACGCCAATCCATTTACTGGTTCATTTAACTCTGGCTATGCATAATTATGTGTGACATTTTGAAAAGAAGCACCATTTTCATAATGATACAATCATTATTTTTTCTGAAGATCAACAAAAGATTTATTCATTTTAATTCTATTGCTTATCTTTCTACTGTCTGACTTATAAGGATAAGAGAAGCCAGATGGTAATACAAAGTATAGCTGTTTCAATCTATATAATTGTCACTCATAAATTGTTTTTCCTTTTGCAGTTTCACTACAGTACAAAATGAGCACAAAATAAAACCATCTGAGGAAAGATTTAAGAGAGACCCACTTCTCAGAGGTGAGAAAGTTGATTTCCTGAGGCCTACAGCAAGCAAAGTGGGACTTGCACTGCATGTGTTGATCAAAGAACAATGTTGGTTATTCTTTTTCAAAAAATATCACTGCAGAACTTAAGTTCATGAAACAGGATCTTCAAGTGTTTGAGACTTGCTGAAGATTATTGCAGTGTGTGATAGAAAATCTTGACATGACTGCTTAACCAGAACTTCAGGTAGAACAGAAGGTTTTTTCCTTGTTTTGACTCAGATTTGTTTTGGGCATTGAAGAGGTCGCTTAGGCCAGATTTTTAAAAAATGTAGTTAGATTTCTACTGTGTTTTAGAAATCCTCATATGACTTTTATCTACTGGGAGATACAGATATCAGAACAGCTCATGTAAAAATCCCTATTTATCTTCTGCCTAGTACTAAAGAGTTGTACGTCTAACTGAAGGTGCTTTATCCTGTAGCATTCCTCAAGCACCTATTTTCCCACATGAAGAACTAATTGGTTTGATCTTCAGAGGGCTAGAAAATTGTACAATGTTGGGATCTAAAATTTAGTAATTCATTTAATCAACTATCAATAGAGGAGGATATTGTAAATGTTGTTAGATACATCTATTGTGCTTATACAGTCCTAACTGCAGCAAAAAATGCATTGCAGTTTCCATTCTGCTCCAACAATTATTTATGCCATGTGGTAAAATGGAGTCTAGCTAATTTAAGTGCTTTATTAAGTTATCCATAGTCACTGTTCAATATACTTGACATCTTTAGTTCATTGATGTGAATGAACAGGACTGGAAAACGAAAAGTCACCCAGGGAAGGATCAAGGAGACATATGAGCATGTGGGGTAGATTTTTAATTATGAGTTAGACTTTTTGGTCATATATTCTTCTTATCATCAATAGGGAGAAAAATGGTTTCTTATTTTTAAGTAGACATTTAAGATAAGTCAGACATAGCCAATGTTTTACTATTTTTTATTTTTTTTTTTTTTTTGTTGATTTTTTTCCAGCTGAGTTTAAGGCAGCTTTGACTTAGTAACTCAGACATTGATGCCATAACTTAGTTCCCTTAAGTGAAGTGAGATCAGTACCGCCTTTGGGATCTGGAAGAGTCTTCACTGGATACCATCTATTTGCTTCTGTGCATCAGCTATAGGTATTATATATATGTAATAGGGTGGGACTGTGCATTTTCAGCTCTTCTTTAGATTCTATGCTTGAAACTAAGCATGCTTCTCTTATGTGATTTCATAATTTAAAAGTAAGTAAAATGTATATAAAAACTTGTGGCTATCAAGTTTTGCAGAATAAATAATTTCCCATTAATTTCAATGGTTTCTAAGTGTTATCCTTATTAAACTTCCTTTCTTTGTAAATTATTTATTTGTCCCAAATACATTATGTCCCACTGTATCAAATTTAGATACAATTTGTTTATTTCAAATTACTATCATACAGCATCTTTTCTGCCTTTCAAAATCACTATTGACTCTTGGGCCATATAATCTGCATGCAACGAAAACTGAGAAAAAGAAATTTCCCCAAAGGTTCTCTTTTGTTTCAGAGTTTAAAAACGTTGGGGTTTTTGTTTGTTTGTTTGTTTGTTTTGTTTTCTTAAATCATCTGCTGATAAGGATTTTAAAAAGTTGTACTAATTTGCCATGTGTGAATTATGAAGAGAAACAGCAGTGCTGTGAGTTCCAACATGTCAACTGAGAGACTTGGACAGGTTACTTCTATTTTGTATTGCTAACTGCAGTTATAGTAGTAAATCTGACCTTTCCTATGAAAAGTTATTATACTTTTATGCTTTTTTATTGTAAATCAGGCATAGATTCTGCACAAAGGAAAGCATTACATATATATTTAGAGACAATGTTGTAGAAGTGTTAACTAAGTCATTCTACTGTTACACACCTGTAAAATGGGTAAAGTAAGTACTGTATCTATTTCATGTCTAGGAAAAGCATAAAGAAAATAAATGAGATGTTTAAACATTTGTTACAAAGGCCACAGAAGATAATTAAAATAAGAGCATAAGGTCATGTGTTTGTTAATTCTGGATTCAATGCCCATGAAACAGAAATATGGTGGGGTTCAATGCCTGTATTTAACAGCAATTAGAAATTATCTCATGTCTCGTCTCCCTTCTCCTGTAAGTCATGCATTAGTCTTTGCAATAAAGGTTTGTTCTGGCTCATTTTGAAAGCAAACAAGAGTTGTACTCTGCATGTCCGTAAGGACTATGGTGGTCTTATTTTGCCTTGGGGTTCACTGCTTGCCTTCCTTTTGTGTTTTAATGTTTCATTCTGAGTTTAATGCTTCTACACTACACCAGATGGATGCCCCTGCAGATGGAACTCCTATTTCTAAATTATAAATGTAGTACAGGTAGAGAATAAGCTACTGCCAGCAAGCTTCCCTCATGTAGCCTTGCCTACATGCTGGTACAAAGGGACCTTTTAGCAAGGTGGTAGTTCTATATCCGTATTCCTTCCATCCTTGGCTTTTGTGGTGTTTCAGAATGGCATGAAATTAGCTTCTTCTGGGAATATCAATCTTGCTGGGACTGTTTTGAGAAATGCAACTGGAGGAATGAGTTTAAAATAACTTTAACAGTCCACCATGTATTCTTATTTTTGGAATTAAATTATGGTTTTTTTGGTTTTTTTTTTTTTAATTTTTTTTTTTTTTCACACTCTAATCTCCCAGTTTGCATTTTCCATCCACTTGGAGTCTCACTAATAGTAGTAGGGTATGACGAGTGTTTAAATCTATTATTATATGACAAATTTCTGGACAAATCTGCTCCATTCTACATCACGTTGCAACTTTGGACACCCTGCAAATATTATATCGTAATGTCACTGATTGCTTATCAGAGGCTAATGAGTTTTTGATCACAAACATATTGAGTTGTTTGGTCTTGCAATGAAATATTCAGTGTCCTGTTACCAAACAATTCAATCTCCATTTTACCAAGATACTAACTAAACATCTTTCTTATTTTTAACTAAACAGTTATTGCCTCACAAAGTATCTTGACCAGGTTACGTTCTTAACTAATGAGGAAATTACTCTAAAGCTGTTAACAACTGAATAGTGCTCCCCTTGGGAAAAGACATGAATTCTTTTCTTAAGAAGAGACTGAACAACCAGATGGGCACCTCCAAGGCATGCACAGCTTCAAGGGGGATGCTTCAAGCACCTCAGCTTGCCAGCAGCAATGGTGCTTGTTTACCATGAAAGGATTTTTTGTGTTAGCTTGCTTAAATTTTTAATTTGGGAATCATCAAATAGCAGGATAAAAATAAGTTAATTGAGGTGAATTGTGTTAAACTCTTCAGAGCATACAGACATGAATATTTGTCTGAAAAGGAATCAGTGGGAAAAGAAAAAATTCAGAGCAGTGGGTTTCTTTTTTCCTGTTTCTGTAGCATTTGATTAAAAAAACCCAAAAAGAATCCCATGATCCACCAGTGGTTGTGTTTAGATTTTTTGCACTCTTATTGCATAACACTGTTGGATTGACTACAAAATACGTATTTTTTATGTTAGAATTTCTTAATGTTATAGAATAAGATATCTATGGTTAAAGAAGACATTAGATTTCTAATCAGAATGCAAATAGATGATAACCATCTTCTAAGAAAATTTTATTTTTAATATTTAACTGTCAGCACTACCTAAGAATTATTCAGATTTGATATTCCTGTATTAGTCATTTAAAATTCTGTCCTATATTAGAAGCAGTGCCCATGAAGCTAATATTTCCATTGTGTTAATATGTTGATATTTTAATTATAAGTTTCAGAAAATTTACAGCTTTTGCATACATATGTACCTTAAAACTGTGCTGCATAGCCTGAAAAAAACATTGTATAATATTTCCTGCTTGAAACAACTAACAGGAAATAGCTTGAATTTTAGAAAACAAATCTGTGACTGGTTCTGAGACTAAAAAGATCTTCTCAACACTCTGCATGAAACAGGTAAGATGTGATTGTTAACTTAAAAGAAGAAAAGTAAACCCTTCATAAGAATCAAATTGGATTATGCTATTTACATGGATGGCTGTAGGGAGAGAGAAAACTTCAGAGAATCATAGGATCATAGAATCATTTTGTTTGTAAAAGACCTTTCAGTCAAGTTCACCAGTTAAGCTAACACTACCGAATTCACCACTAAGCTGTGTCCCTAAGTGCCACATCTACACATCCTTTAAATAACTCCAGGGATGATGACTCCACCACTTCTTTGGGCAGCCTGTTCTAGTGTTTTACAATCTTTTCAGTGTAGAAATTTTTCCTATTATCCAATCTAAACATTCTCCAGCAGAAACTTGAGGCCATTTCCTCTTGTCCTATTGCTTGCTACATGGGAGAACAGACCAACCCCCACCTTGCTACAACCTCCCTTCAGGTAGCTGTAGAGACTGATAAGATCTTCCCTGAGCCTCCTTTTCTCTGGGCTAAACAACCTCAGTTCTCTCAGATGATCCTCATAATATTTGTTCTCTAGACCCTTCACCATCTTCATTTCTCTTCTTTGGATATGGCCGATGATTTGACTGTTGCTTTTCTCTGATTTCACAGTTTACATGTAGGGTATCATTGCAAGAATAAGCCCTGAGTTTACCACCACAAAATATGATAAAAGATTCTTGTAGATCTAAGTAGCTCATCGTTAAGTTGTTTAGATGAGGCAATGTCGATAGCTATTCTCAGACAAAGTGATGCAGTCAGTATCACATCTAGTTTTCAGGCTATTGCAAGGTATCACACAGCAGAGTTATCCTATAACAGTAGCCTTAGATGTAAGTTTTATAGATACCAGCCCTGAGCAGCTCTGTTAACTGCTGCCACTCTTCTCCCATTTTTGAAAGGAGATAATTTTTAGGAAGTCTGGAATTGATCCTCAATGCTTGAGAGGTCTGAACAATTCTTGCTAGTACTTCCTAACAATCCTGTTTATTACTTTGAAGACTGGACTGTAAAATATGACAGGCAGATATAAGGGGAGACAGATGCTTACAAAACTATACATTACAGTAGTCAGTATATTCTGATGAAGGGAGTTATGAATTAGTTTCATTTTTTACCTAGTGCATCTAACTTAGTTTTACTTCATAGATTTCAAAGGCAATGGGGACAATCATTGACTAATTCAACCTCTGTCATAGAGGCCATAGAATTTCACCATTAAAGTCCTTAATGCATATCCAGAGGAACAAATTTCCTCATTCTTCAAGCCTTTAAATGAATGGTAGTTAAAAAGTAAAGTAGATTTGTGCAGCAGAGTACCTGCAATTTTTTAATCATTTGACCTTTATTAATTGTGGTTTTTAAGATATTAATCAACCTGATACTTTTCTGGATCTACAAGGAAAGTATGTCTTTACTTTTGAGGTAAGCAATTTTTTATTTTTTTTTTACAAAAAAAACCCTTGTCCCTTTGTATTCCACAATTTTCTTTTTAATGTTATTAACTTGGCCCTGGTTTAGGACTTCATTTTGGCAAATTCAGTTTATTACTCCAAGGAATTAATGTTTCAACTAATCTTTTTTTTTTTTTTTTTATCATTTCAAGTTCCCGCTCTCTGCCTCTCACCATCTCTTTGGAGGTCTCTTTTGCTTTATATTTGCTTGTTTTCACAGAACAGTTCTGTGGTATAATGATAATGGCCTGCTGTGTCATATGTGCATTGATAGCATGATGAAGCATTTCTTCCAGTCTTTGCAGTCCTAGGAAGCCACTCAATATATATAATTGCTTGTGCTATTCAAGCATGTGTGTCTTCAACTTCAAAATTTCTTGAACTTGTTGGATATTTCAGGTATAATCCATATTGGTATCTGCAAGTGGCAGCTCTTTTAACTTCCTCACATAATGACTGTGACCTTGATGTTATTAAACTTTCATTAGAAGTCCTGATTATACAACGTTAACTATGGTTTTACTATCTCTTTTGTTAAAGAATTCAGGACTAAATTGGGGCTGTTTTTTCCTGGTCATGTCCGGTCTAAACCAAGAATTTGGAAATTTTAATTTATAATCCAATAAATTACTTTCATGTTCTGTTCCTGTTTGACATTGGTGTTATCTAGGTGTACATGAAAGCATCAAAATTACTGTCCAGTGGTAGGCAGAGTTAATACCGTGCTTGATTTAACATTTTAAATATTTATTGCATCTGGTTTTATATTAAATTTACATTGTGTTTAGAATTTTTCCATGAAGGACACTTTATAAAAGTAAGTTGGATTGATTGATGGACTGTGTGAAATGTTTGCAGGAAGTACTATTTTATATGGTAAAAGGATATTAGCAAAGCTAGGGTGTTTCTAAGTAACTGCACCATTGTTCCACCAGGCTACCAAACAGCACAGAATTTGAGAAGAGCATCTCATAGTTGCAGAAGAACAAAGGTATTTAGAAAACTGCATGGTTTGAAAGATAAATATTAAAACCATTTACTTTCTGAAATAATTTTAGGGAAGTGACTTGTACTGGAAACTAAGGATTCCTTATAACACTACAAAAAGTTTAGTCTTGTTCTCAGCATAGAAAAATGTACTTTATTGGCTAGATAACTTACATGATTCTATGAAGGAAATCTTAGAAAAACTGAGCTATTTTAATGGCAAGCAGCAATAATACTATGCTTATTAGAAAGTCAAAGAATTACAAAAAGTAAAGGACCACTGACAAATCATAATAAGAAAAGCAAGTTAGTTACATGCTTTCTGTAGAATGAAAATACTGAGATGTATTTTTGTTTGATGTTTCAAGGTCTGAACTATATGATTATATATTGCATTCAATTGTTTTTATATATATTTAAAAATGTAAATGAAAACAAACAAAACCATATTCTTTGGCATAATAGTATATAAATCAGGGCAATGTACAAGGATGTTATTTTAAATTTAGGGATTTTATTCTATTCTTTTCATATTTGGATGCCAGGAGGGATGCAGAATTATACAGCATTAAGCCATATGCAGCCATAGACAAAAATGTTGATCCAATCATGCTGTGTTTGTATAGACTTTTATCAGCTGTATGATATCACAATAGCTTTATTATGTATATGAATATTAATAGAGTTATCATGTAATAAAAATGTACTTAGTCTTTTCAATGTTTCTGAATCTATCATGGTTAAGCTTTTTGACTTGCTTTGTCAGGAAAAGGAGTTTTGCTACCAAAGGACATGTTAATACCAATTCCTTAAAGGTAACATCTACATGACCTAAGCAGTCTGGACCACTACTAGAGGATAAGGAGAGCAAAACTGTTGATCTAAGTGCCTGATGTCTATTCTATGCACATTACAAAAGGGTTTTACCTCAGACTAGTGTTGTTCATGAATATTTCAAGGCTTGTCTGCATCTGGAGTCCATTGGAAGCTTCAGAGTGGTTTCAATGTGAAAGAGGACTGGTTTGCATGTGATGAGAGTGCTCCATGATGTGAAGCAAAGTGTGATGAGCAGGGACAATGGATTCATCTAAAAAATATGCTTGACCAAACTGAAACACCAATACAAGCACACCAGAGTTTACTGCAGGATTTGACTGTATATTAATTTTAACATTTCACTTCTGGAAAGTGGAAGAAAGAATTTAAAAGCCAATAAAGACTTTTGCACAGTTTGTTGTTCCATTTTTAAAATGTGAAGAAAAAGGATATTCATAAAAAAAAAAAAAGATTAGCTGAGAATTAGAGTGATTAATGGAAGGTGAGCTGAGGCTATTTCACTTCACTGGCACTGCTTGCCATGAGAAAGCAAACTACAGCCTTTAGTTCTATAGATACCCCTGTCTTCCCCTGGGTTGACAGGCACCTTAAATGAATCCATTGTATTGTGTATTCACAACTCCCGAAGGAGACCATTTGCCCAATATAAGTCAGTTTTACCTCAAAATCATTATTATAGCCACACAATGTTATGAGATAAATAAAGACTGTGGCAATCTATCAAACCATAAGAGTGCAAAGCAGATCAAGCCAAGTTATAAACAGAAAGCAGAAATGCTTATACTACCAGAAAACATTGTCTGTATTTCTCATTTCCTACACAGACTGTTTTGCCAAGCCTCTCCAGCCAGTGGCAGTGAAGATATATTCTAATAAGCTGTCAGTCACTGCACAAAAGCACAGAACAGAACTAAAATGATGCTCATAGTTGTGGGTCTGATAACTGTCTGCTCTTACAGCATTAATTTCTAGGGACAGCATCTCGGAAGCTGGATTCCCCTTAGTTATGCCCAATGGGATAATAAAGATTTTGATCACTTAGGTAGTTGCTAAGACTTTCACTGAGTTTTTCACTCTTTTTCTCTTCTATCAGTGTCTGAAACCAAGTTTTTTCTTAAATGCACACAAGCAGAGACTCTCTGAAGCATTCATGCCAGAGAGCATTCGTATAGGTCTTTCCTTTCATTACAGACAAATGGAGTTCTTTGCCTTGGTTGCTCCTTCACTAGTAACAAGTAAGTGATGGTCTTTTATACAAAGGTGGTCTAATATTCACAGCATTTAGTTGTGCTGTGCAAAAATGAAAGATTAGATGTTTAAAAAGCAGAAGGTATGCAAACTGCATAATGTAAAAATTAAAAATACGGTACTATGTAACAACAATTATCTGTAAAAAGTACAGGTAACATATATAGTAATAAATAAACCAGACAAAAATTAAAAAATGGTATAAAATTAAGTAACGAGTTTAGTGTGCAGATTATCTATGCCAGTCCTCAAGCACTTGATATTTTTTTCATTGCCGTAGACACAGCCATTGTGTCTAGACAATTTAGTGATTATAAGCACCTATTTTCATCATCACTTGATACTCCATTTCTTAAATACCTTCTAGAAAGCTTCAACAGAGAATAAAACAAGTTTTCTTATGTATGAACGGCCCTTGTCTCTAACTTTAAATCGTGGCATGCCCTGTGTTTACTAGTCTGACAAAACTTTTGTCCCATGTTGTGGTTTAGCCCCAGCAGGCATCTCAGCCTCACTGGCCACTTGCTTATTCCCCCTCAGTGGGACAGGGAAGAGAATTGGAAGGGTAAAACTAAGAAAATTTTGTGAGTTGAGATAAAGTCACCTTTATGTTATAGAACCATAGAATCATCTACATTGGAAAAGACCTTTAAGATCATTGAGTCCAACCATTAACCCTACTCTACCAAGTCCACCATTAAGCCGTATCCTCAAGCAACACATCCATATGGCTTTTAAATACATCCAGAGATGGTGACTCAATCACTTCCCTGGGCAGCATGTTCCAATGCCTGACAACCCTTTCAGTGAAAAAATTTTGCCTAATATCCAGTTTAGACCGCCCCTGGTGCAGCTTGAGGCCATTCCCTCTTGTTCTATCACTAGCTGCTTGTGAGAAGAGACCAGCACCTACCTCTCTACAGCCACCTTTCAGGTAGTTGTAGAGAGGGATAAGGTCTCCCCTCAACCTCCTTTTCTTCAAAGTAAATAGCCACAGTTCCCTCAGCCACCTCTAATAAGACTTGTTCTCCAGAACAACAGGTAAAGCAAAACCTGTGCATGCAAGCAAAGCAAAATAAGGAATTATTTCACTACTTCCCTGCATGAGCAGGCAGGTATTTAGCCATATCCAGGAAAGGAGGGCTTCATCACAAGTCATGGTTACTTGGGAAGACAAACGTCATCACGACAAATGTCCTCTTTTCCTCCTTCTTCCTCCAGCTTATATTACTGAACACAATGTCATACATTAAGGGAAATCCCTTTGGTCAGTTGGGATCAGCTATCCCAGCTGTGTCCCCTCCCAGCTTCATCTGCACTTCCAGCCTCCTCACTGGCAGGGCAGTGTGAGAAACAGAAGAGGACTTGACACTGCGTAAGCGCTGCTCGGTAATAGCTAAAAAACCCCTGTATTATCAACAGTGTTTCGGTCTGTAATCCAGCAAACAGCAATATACAAGCTACTATCAAGAAAATTATCCCAGTCAAAACCAGTACACCTGGAAATGTGAGACCTTATGTTTAAGTCTTGAGAAAAGAGAATGGGGGTGTGTGTGTGTGCATGTGTTAAGTCTCTCTGCCAGAAAGTGTTTGCAACAGTCACCTTACTAAGCCACTAGGAGGATAGAAGACTAGAAGAAAGCCTCACTTAGCTGAGGATAGACTGGGGTCCTAGATCTTGCTGGTAGCAGAGCATGCACATTATACATTACATAGAAACATAGAAACATAGAAGTGTCTGGGTTGGAAGGGACCTCTAGAGGTCATTTAGTCCAACTCCCCTGCTGAAAGCAGGGACATCCTCAACTAGAGCAGGTTGCTCAGAGCTCTGTCAAGCCCCACCTTGAATGTCTCCAGGGATGGGGCTTCAACCACCTCCCTGGGCAACCTGTTCCAGTGCTCCACCACTCCTAGTAAAGAACTTCCTCCTTATTTCTAATCTAAATCCACTCCTTTCTAATTTAAAACCATTACCCCTCATCCTTTCACTCCAGGCCTTTATAAACAGGCCCTCTCCAGTCTTCCTGTAAGCTCCCTTCAGGTACTGGAAGGTGGCTATTAGGTCTCCCCAGAACCTTCTCTTCTCCAGGCTGAACAATCGCAGCTCCCTCAGCCTGTCTTCATAGGAGAGGTGTTCCAGCCCCCTGATCATCTTCATGGCCCTCCTTTAGACCCGCTCCATCAGGTCCATGTCCTTCCTGTGCTGAGGGCTCCAGAGCTGGACATAGTATTCCAGGTGAGGTCTGACCAGAGCAGTGTAGAGTGGTACAATCACCTCTCTTGATCTGCTGGCCACACTTGTTTTGATGCAGCCCAGGATGCAACTGGCCTTCTGGGTTGCAAGCACACACTGGCTGCTCATGTCCAGCTTCTCATCTATCAGCACCCCCAAGTCCTTTTCTGTAGGGCTGCTCTCTGTTGCCTCTTCCCCAAACTTGTATTGATAGTGGGGATTGTTCCATCCCAGGTGCAGGACCCTGCACTGTCTCTTGTTGACACTCATGAGGTTCACCTGGGCCCACCTCTCCAGGTTCTCCAGGTTCCTCTGGATGACATCCTGTCCCTCTGGTGTATCAACAGCACCACTCAGCTTGGTGTTATCTGCGAACTTGCTGATGGTGCACTTGATCCTGCTGTCTATATCATTGATAAAAATGTTAAATAGTAGACATCCCAGTACAGAGCCCTGAGGGACACCACTTGCCACTGCTCTCCATCTGCACTTGGAGCCATTGACCACTACCCACATTAGATCATCATTAGAGAAAAGTAGATCAGTCTTAGACGAAAAGATCAGAAGCTCGGTTTCTCCTATTTCTGCTGAGATAGATCCAAGAATAAACAAATGGTTTCTGGCTCTATGACTCCTGCATTTCTGGCTGCCAATGTTTCTGTTTCAACAAGAAGGGTGGAGAAATCATTAAAAGTGAAAAGCAGAAGCTGTGTCCAAAATATGAAAGAAGGTAGTCTAGACTTTGATAAGGTAAACTTAAGTCCAAATAAGGCAGGCCAAAAAAGATCTTGTGGAGCACTTTTCTAACAGTATAATAATAGATTTATCCTTTTTTCTTTAACATATGCGAAGCAGAAACCCCACTAAAGTATTTGTATTGCCAACATAAGATTGATGTGTAAAACAAACAATATCAAAAGATAAAGCCATTTTATAAAAGTTTAATGAATTCTCTGCATTGAGATCAACAGTAATGGACATTATAGAATTTCTTTTCTTTATGGGTGTCAAGTGGAACTGTCTTGAAAGTGTCAGTATAAAAGGTTTTAGAACAAATTAATAGCTATGTATTACCAGGATGAAATGACTTTTGCCCAAGAGTTTTAAAGGAAATCAAATATAAGACTGCTGATCTTGTTTGTAGTGGATAGCTTACTGCTTACATTGGCTTTAGTATCAGATGAATGAATTAATGTAATGACTATTTTCTAAAGGACACCAAAAGCATCTGGGAAATTAAAGATTTCGATGTCTGACTGCTATTTCTGGCAAATATTAAAGGAAATATGTTGAATAATATTGGTCACAGACAAGTTAATATACTTACTATAAAAGTTAATATGAGACTGTGACTTAACAGGACATTTGTAGGTAGAAGTCACAAAGTCAAAAGTGCAGTGGATGTATTTTTTAATAAATGTCAGTGAGCATGTACACATTATCTGCTTGAAACACACTACATGGATTTTCAAGAAACTACCAACTAGATCCTTCACCATTGGTTCTTAAAGAAACAAAGATATTAATGAGGAAGAGGGACTTTCATGGTAGGTTAAAGGGTGGAAATAAAAAAATAGATTTAAATGGTCACTTACTAATATGGAGAAAGTAATGCAATTATCCCACAAGGCTTGCTTCTTGAATCCATTTTGCTTAAGTACTCTCACATAGTTTAGGACAGAGAGTGAACAGCAAGATCCTTAAATTTGGTGCTATTATATGCATCTTCATCTTGATCAAAACTGAAATTGACTGATTCTGCAACAAGATTTCATAGTATGCAGCAGACAATAAGAAAACCGATTAAATTCAGTATCAATAAACACACAAAAAAATGCACATGAAGGGAAAATTAACTCTGAGTTTGAAAACATCAATAGGTACTAAATCAAGTATAAATGCCCAGGAAAGAGGCTTTTTTTTACAGACCATTTTACATATCCAGTGATCAAATGCAGATTAAAAATTATCTTGTAAATTGTAAAAAGGGAGTAAACATTAAAATGGAAAATAAAGTTATAACACTGAATAGTTCTACAGTACATGTCTCTTTTGAAGGTTCAGCCTGACCTTGATACTTGGGAAAATTATGGAGAGGTTAATCTTGAGTGAGCTCACATGACAAGTGCAGGACAGCCAGGGGATCAGGCCCAGCAAGCAAAGGTGCAGGAAAAGCAGGTCCTGCTTGACCAACCTGATCTTGTTCTATGACGATGTGACCCACCTAGTGGATGAGGGAAAGGCTGTGGCCATTGTCTATCTGTACTTTAATAAAGCCTTTGACACCATCTCCTACAGGATTTTCCTAGAGAAGCTGGTGGCTTATGACATACAGGTGAACTCTTCGCTAGGTTAAAAACTGTCTGGCCAGCCAGAGAGTTGTAGTAAACAAAGATAAATCCAGTTAGTGACCAGTCACCAGTGGTGTTTCCCAGGGCTCAGTTTTGGGGCTGGTCTTGTTCAATAACTTTAACAATAATCTAGATGAGGGGATTGAGTGATTCCTCAGCAAGTTTGCAGATGACACCAAATTGGGTGGGAGTCTTAATCTGCTTGAGGTTAGGAAGGCTCTGTAGAGAGATCTGGACATGTTGGATCAATGGGCTGAGGCAGACTGTAAGAGATTTATCAAGGCAAAGTGCCAGGTCCTGCGTTTTGGTCACAACAACCTGAAGCAACGCTAAGGCCTGGGGAAGAGTAGCTGGAAAGCTGCCCAGAAGAAAAGGACCTGGGGCTGCTGTGCAAAACCTGGCAGAACATGAACCTCAGTGTGCCCAGGTGGCCAAGAAGGCCAATGGCATCCTGGCCTGTATCAGAAATTGTGTGTCCATCAGGAGAACGGAAAAGATCATGCCCCTGTACTCAGCACTGGTGAGGCCACACCTTGAGTACTGTGTTCAGTTCTGGGGTCTGAAAGACAAGAAAGACATTCAGTTGCTGGAGTGAATTCAGAGAAGGGCGATCAAGCTTGTGAAGAGTCTGGGGAACAAGTCTTATGAAGAGAGCCTGAGGGAATTAGTATTGTTCAGTTTGGAGGAGGCTGAAGGCAGACCTTATCACTCTCTACAATTACCTGAAGGGAGGTTGTAGTGGGGTGAGTGCGGCCTCTTTTCTCAAGTAAATAATGACTAGAGGAAATGGCCTGAAGTTACACCAGGTGAGGTTTAGATTAGATATTAGGAAGAATTTCTTTACGGAATGAGTAGTCTGGCACTGGAACAGTCTGCCCAGGGAAGTGGTGGAGTCACCATCCCTGGAGTTATTAAAAAACACATGTAGATGAGGCACTTCAGGACATGCCCCAGTGGAATGTTGAAGTGGGTTTTTATTTTGTGTATTTTACTTGGGTTTGTTTTTTGAGGTGCTTGTTTTTGTTTTGGTTGGTTTTGATGTTTTTTGTTGTTGTTGGGGTTTTTTTTTGTTTGTTTATTTGTTTGTTTTGTTGTTGTTGTTGACATTTGGGTGTGGTGATACTAGAGGTCTTTTCCAACCATGGCAATTCTGTGATCCTGCACGATTCTATGAATGCTGCTTACAGTCTTGAATCTTTATTGTCAGCAAATATGTCAAAAAGGATGGTCCTAAATGTTCAGAGTAGAAAATGATTGAATGAGGTGAGGTATGATAGACACACATGAAAGCAGGAAAAATATAATTAATTAAAAGGATTTAATACAGTTTAAAATTAAACCACAGATTTTATTTTAATAGGTTGTTCTGCTTTCCAGAAATATGAGTTAAAAAATCTTGGGGAAAACTCTGCAGGAGATATTAAATCCATGATTAAGATGTAACATTTCACTTAGGAACCTCCTGAACATCAGGCTACTGTCATTTTGGATGATTTATGGGAAAGAAATATCACCTTATTCTTGCCCCATTTTATAGTTTTTCCATAAGCATCTTTCCTGGTAATACTCAGTGTCAGGACATTAAACTAGATGGACCACTGTTATGACCACATGAAGACTGTTCTTTCATTATGGAACCTATTTATATATAGTTACTAATAATTTTTCTCCCTCATTTTATCTAGCTTCTTTAGAATCTATTCCAGTGATAACATCAGGGTTTGGTTTTGTTTGGTTTTTTTTTTTTTTTTTTGTGTAGTGTCTAATTGCTGTTGTATATTTGCCAATAACCATCATAAAAATGACTAATATACAGTAATTTTCACATAGGTAATCAAGACCTTAATCCTGAGATAGATGGAGAATTAGGGGAAATACCATAAATACTCATGTTATATTAAAATTTAAAGACCATTGTCTTTAAGTGACCTAAAGAATAAGATCCATTGTCTTTAAGAGAGCTATCTACCTGTGAAACATGCAACCTGTATGTGCTCCTTATTACACCCTATTTTGTATTTCCTTTTTTCTTACGTCATATTGATTACTGAATACAATCTCTTTGAAAGGGAGAGTGTCTGAAGGTACTATAAAAAATACTTCTGGTATTTTGAAAAAGGGTTTATATCTTAAATTATTCATAGGCATTTCAAAATGAAGAAGTACCTGCAATACAGCTTATGGAATGCTGACTTATTTTCTGGTTTGGGACAGATACAGAAAAAAACTAAAAAAAACCAAGAGGCTGAAGTTGTCTGCACTGGCACCTACATAAAGCGTAAATCCAGAAGTCGACATCTGAAGACTCTAAACATGCTTCTCAGTCTTAGGCCTAGACTTGAGAGAGTCCAATGGAGGGCTACAAGGGTGATGAAGGGACTGGAACACATGCCTTATGAGGAAAGGCTGAGACACCTGGGGCTCTTTAGTCTGGAGAAGAGAAGACAGAGGGGATTTGATAAATGTTTATAAATATCTGAGGGCTGAGTGTCAAGAGGAAAGGGACAGCCTCTTCTCACTCATGCCCTGTGATAGGACAAAGGGGAATGGATGTAAGCTGGAGCACAAGAGGTTTCACCTTAACATGAGGAGGAACTTCTTTACTGTAAGGGTCATAGAGCACTGGAAGGGGCTCCTCAGAGAGGTTGTGGAGTCTCCTTCTCTGAAGATTTTCGAAACCTGCCTGGATGTGTTCCTTTGTGACCTGTGCTAGAACATATGGTCCTGCTCTGTCAGGGGGGTTGGATTTGAAAATCTCCAGGGTCCCTTCCAATCCCTGACACCCTGTGATACCTGTGATACTATAGATGCCTTAAATATGCTAGGATAGGTCTTGCAGTCTGATTTGGGATAACCTTTTTACATATATTTACATACTTCAGCTCTGTATGAAGATCTGTCTATGGAAACTTTCCTGTGCATGTGTTTTCCTATTGGATCTTGAATTAATTAACTGACTTCCATTTTTAAAAGGCTCCAAGATTTTATTTTTAATGCTTATAAAGCAGATTTTTTTTTTTCTTTGGAAAAGGCAAATTATTTCCTTAACTTTGTGAGTAGAAAAGATGTTACTTGAGATAAGGAGGGATGTGACAAAAAAGAACTGTCTCTAGTTCTATACTTGGATTTTGCAAGCAAAATAAAGAGATTCTTGAAGCTAGCACTTGCTGGCAGATTTACAGCTCTGCTGTAATTGATGAAACAGTTGACAAAACATGTTCATACAGGAATCATGAAAAAGAACAATTTTTGCTTCATATTCTCAGTGATTATAGGATTTCTTTTCTTCTTTCATTTTCATTATAGCCAGAGATAGAAATTGACAAGATTTACAAAAAATTTTTTGACATGGGAACAAAATTGTTAGCCCTATTGTTAAGAGGTAGAAGTTACTCACTTTTAGTAAGATCTTCTCAAGGCACCTTTGTGAAAATGAGAACTATCCAACAGGCTAAATAAAATATATAACAATACACAATTTCTGTCCCAGAAGTTTACAATCAATATAATTATCACTGGAACCATGGAGTTGCTGTAGATGTTTTAAAAAAAATATTTCCAAGACCGTTTAACAGGATCCTTAAAAGTTGTGTTTTCTGAGGAAACTGCTTGTGAAAGGGAAAAAAGAAATATTAATTTCACACAGGTCTAGTTCGTTTTCTCTTGTTTCCTGCTTTGCTCTGTTTTGCATGGTAGAAAAATCTCATCAGAAATGTCTCATGCTTCTGACCCAGCTTCCTTTGAAAACTGTTTTGTCATCCTTCAGCTCCTTAAAGGAAAAGATAAAAGCAAAAATATGGATGTGTTTCTAATGAGGATAATGAAAGTTGAAAGGCAAGTAAAGGCATTGGAAAAAAAAGTGAAGTGTGGATACTGATAGATGCTCAGCAGAAAAAGGTGGAAATGATGTGACTTAATGAAAGGAAACATTTTTCAGGAGAACAAAGATTCTGACACACAATGCTGAAAGCACACTTAAGATTTCAGTGGGAATCTGAAGTCTATGTGGAAGGATTAGATTAAGTAGAGGCAATACTATATAAACTTCTTGTGCCTTTCTTTGACTTAGTATTTAGTTAACCACTGAGACCTGAAAAAATATTTTTGATACGTAAAGTATTTCTAACACCAGCTTCATAGTGTATTACTAAAAGACAACAGGGATCAACACAGAGCTTTCCCAGTAGTTGTTGAAAGTGATCCATTCTCTCTGGAACTTGCTAAGAGAGAATATTTCTCTCTCTCTCTCTCTTTTTTTTTTTTTTTTTTTTTTTATGGTGTTTTGTGTTTTTTAATATTGTAGGGGTTACATTTTTTTTTTTTTTTTTTGGTTTTCCTTGAATTCTGTTTGGCTATTTTCTAGGT
>JAAGNO010023413.1:4830-33582 GCA_033439905.1 Ceryle rudis | reverse complement strand
TACTGTAAGGGTCACAGAGCACTGGAACGGGCTCCCCAGAGAGGTTGTGGAGTCTCCTTCTCTGGAGATTTTCAAACGCCGCCTGGATGCGTTCCTGTGTGACCTGTGCTGGATTATATGATCCTGCTCTGGCAGGCGGGTTTGACTCAAAGATCTCCAAGGTCCCTTCCAACCGCTGACACCCTGTGATACCTGTGATACTGTGAATTCTTAGTCTTTCTCAGGAAACTTACTGAACTTATCTCACTTTGCTTTTACATCACACTTTGCAATGAATGGAAAGCATTACTAGATTCTATTCCTCTCAAAATCATTCCTGAAGGGCTCTGTGTTTACCAGTCTCCTCCATGTATCACTGGAAGACAGAGTAGAAGACAGAAATACTGACGGGAAGTAACTACAGTGTGAGGCACTTGTTGAATCACTGATCTTGCTGTTAGCAGCATCGATCAACCCACACTTCCAAGAGCTCTGTAAGCCATGGCTTCACACACTTTCTCTTTAGTAGTCTGTCTCACTAGGGCATACTGTGTGTCAAGCTGTTTTACATGGAGTTCTTCATGGTTTTCAAATCTGTTTCCAACCTAAAGCCCCCTCTTCTGGCATAATACAGCTCTTTCCAATCAAGTAATATTGGATTTCAGGTTTTTTAAGTGTTGTGGCTGTACAATTCTCTTCTCTGCTGAGCATGGTCCGACTTTTTCTTTATAGAGACTGGCTTGTTCCACTCTTCATCAAAGAAACTGTTCTTCTCAGCTCTTCTTTTCCTCTTGATAGAGTTGGCTCACACTCCTCCTCCCACTGCCAGCACTATTGGCCTACTTTGCTATGCTCCGATAGAGCCATCCTACCCTACTTGGCTGCAGTTGGCCTATTCCACTCGGCACAGATTAAGCTCTCTAACTCTGCTCTTTTTTGCTCTGATACCGTCATTCTCCTGTAATCCTCTGTGCTTTTCTATAATCGGTCTACTCATCATTTGTAGAAAGCTGTCCTGATAATCAGATTCCCTCCATATGGAATTTAATCCAGGTATTTGCTAATGACCACTAAGACTGGTAGTTGGTTTTTCCTGGCATGGGGAAGCTATACTGTGTATCTGTCATATGCTCTGTAAAAAGTATACACTTCCACATGAATGTAAAATGATCTGTGTAAGAGCATATTAGAACAAAGCTGTGAACAGTCCTTGTACCAGAAGCTACAAGGGCAGAAATGGACCCATGTAAATTCTAGTTAAAGGCTTATTATTGCAGAAGCACATATTACAGAGGCATAAAGGGACCCCGCTGGTGTTATTAATAACCACCTGACTAAATCCTTCATGGAGTGTATAAATATCGGCGCATCTGCCCTGAGGGCTGTGTAGAAAAGTTTTCAAAACGCGTATAAAGTTGAGAGCAAGTTCCACAGTGTTTACAAGTTGCCAATTATTTGGCCCCTGATTTGTATAAAATGTGAAAGAATTTTAAGTATCCTTTTGTATATTGCTCTTAGCATGTCCTAGCCACAACTGTTCTAGCCATTTCTGACAAACAACGTATTGCCTTTCTGTTTATTTGCTGTAATCACTGCTCAAAATGCGGTGGTTTGTTGTTTGGTTTTGTTTTGTTTTGTTTTGCTTTTACAGTAGTTACAATAATACAGAAAAAATACCCAAGAATTTAACAAATGTAAAAGTACAAATAAATCATGAAGGTAGTTTTTTGTAAATTTTGGGTCATGTTCATTTGTCTTTGAGTATTCATGCCATCCTAGTTATTAATTCACCTATTCTACATTATTAAAAAATATAAATTCATTACTGCGAACATACATTTTGACTGAAGCATCACCAGTTTTAAGCAACATGCTTGTAGGAGTTAGAGAATAAAAAACATTTGACTTCATAAATCTTTTACTGCTGAATGACTGATGAAAAAAGAAAGGGTCTATAAAGCCATGAATACCTGCTTGTTAAATGAAGCAAAAAAAAATTATATAAAAAATAACTGATAATTTTGAGATCAGTGAAAAAAATTAGAAATCTGTCTTCTTTATGAAGTCTCTTGTGTGAAATATGGAATGGTTTAGGCTATAAAGTATATTCTTACCAGCAGGAGACTCAATCAACAGCTTTACACAGGATATTTATGGATGAAAACAAGCTGATGTTATAGATAAGCAATTCAGAAATTGTATTTATTTATATGTTTATTCTCTTGCTCATTCTCATTTAAAATCAACTGTTACAGCGTTATACACAGGTAATTTCTCCTGCTGGAAACTAAAATATTTAGTTCCAGCACCTTTTCTCAAGGGACTGGCAAGACCCTGTTTAGAATTTGTGTATATGGTGTGTTGCACATATTAAAACCATAAAGACCATGTCAGGGGCTCTAAGGAATAATAAAATATTAATTTGATGGCAAAATTAAGTGGCTTAAAGAAAGAAGCTGTTGTTTATCCCATGAGTGGCTTTTAAGACATTGATGTCTGGTTTTGAATGTGTCTATTCTTAGCCAAACTAACCACACGTAATGAGACCTAAGTAACAATCTGACTTCAATTAAGGAGCTCACTTATGGAAAACCACCAGTTTTCTCTCTGTCAGGTCCTCAGCATGAGAAAGGACATTTCCTTTTTCTGGACTCTCGATTTTGGTAACACTGTAAAAAAAGGCCTGTCTCATCCCCGTGAACGTGTAAAAAAAAGCCACATCCTTACAGAGAAGACACTTTACACATGAAGAAATACATGGAAAGAGGCACACAGAAAGTGTGCAGCTTTTGTGTGATATCTTAATTCACTGAGAAAACAGAAACACCTAACTGACCATGAACAGGCAAACAAATAAATTAATTATATGCTTGTTAAAATAGATGAACGGTTCTGATGCTCCACTGATTCAAGAGAATTAATTCAAATTACAGTGCCTAAGGTTCCATCCTATAGGTTAGTAGTGGTATATATTGTGTCACCAGATTTAAACAAGAAATCTGAGAGTAATGTTGCTTTCAATGACTGCCAGAGCTAGTCATAGTAGTATGGTCAAAATACCAATTTAACCGAGGTATACTGCACTATAAACTGGTTAGTAGTTAGCAAAACACTACTGACTGTGATTTCTAATAATATTTAAAAGTAATCACAAAATGTGATATTAAAAAATTTCTTTTAATATGAAAAAAAATATTAAAGGAAAAAAAAATTTACTTCCAGTGCTATTTTTATAGTGGTTACAGGTAGTAATGGCAACTTCTCATTTTGTTCTTTTGATTAACAACATTCAGAGTAAATCAGAGAAAAGAAACTCTGAAAAGGAAATCTTTCCAAAATGTCTTTTGAATATCCAAGGTTCCAGACCATACCCTATCTTCTTCCTCCTTCTGTTGACATATTCTTCAAAGCAAAGCAAAATGCTGAATACATCCTAAGGAAGCAGATTTTAAGATTTTAAGCAGCATAAAATGAAAGCATTGGCAAAAGGGCAGAAGGAGGGAGAAGAGCCAGTAAAGCAGGGAGAGGCCGTGGCAGCACAGAGGTGAGTAGAAAAGGGTCTATTTCACAGCTCAGAGAGGTACAAAGACCAGGAGTCACCGAACTTAACCCAAGACTGTAATTCTTTTGAGCTGTTCTGGTGAAATCATCCTTCTTATCCCTTGAAGTTAATGATCAGAAGGACAAAATGAAACTGTGACCTGTAGTCCTTGAGAAAAAGAAAAGGAAAAAAGGAAAAAAGGATGAACTCTTGCATTGTGTAAGCCTTGGGATTCTTTCAAGGGCAGAACAGCTGGATGTATTTTTTGCTGACTCATGGCATTGGTATGTATGTTTTAGCAGACTTCATCATTTTCATAATTAGCATTACAATTATTTTTAGAGAGACATTTGGCCTGTTAATGCAGATGTGTTACGTACGGTTGGTTGTGCATACAGGCCAACTATTCCAGCAGAAATGAGGAGAAAAGTAGACAGACTTGGATGTTTTGTTTGGCTTTTATGTTTCAGACGCTTTGCTTTGGTGTTGTGTGTCTGGTATTCACTTTGTCACATACTTATAGGAGGTCTTGTTCAGTTTAGAAAATCACGTTTATTTTCTTTTTCGGGAAAGATATGACAAGTACTATTTTAATCTTTCCAAGCGTTTTCTATATTAGGCATTCCCACCACGTATCGTTTTGGGGAGGGGAAGTTACAGCTTTGAGTTACTACATCTGGAGTTTTGTCCACTCACAGGTAGATGTGACTGCCAACAGCAGAAGAGGGAGAAGAGTTTGGAATTGGATCTCAATTAAGGTTATGCAGCATCAACGGTGTCAGGCTCAAGGGAGGCGTTTGGCAGTCTAGATCTGCTACGCAAACCACCGAACGCCTCCACCTGACAGCTTTTCAAAATAGTTACACTTGGCACCACTTCTTTGGGCACAATATGTCCTGGATAATTTATTTAGTTTATATATTCAGCTCTGTACTAATTAACTCTTTGTCTTTTGGAGTTCTGATTTCCCGTTTAACGCATTTAACATTGTGCCATTGCAGTCCGAGGGGAAAAACTCTTTTGTCATTTACTTGGGTTGAATTCAGAGCAATTCAGATGGCTTCATAGGACTTATACAGCCTTTAGAGAGCAGAATTTGATCCTCTCAGTGGAATTAACAAACAGCTATAATTACCTCCATTAAAAAAAAAAAAGTGCAAACAGATTTTACCTTCCTTTCTTACCGTTTGTGTTTTATGTGCCAAAGGACACTTAGCAGAGGACGTCACAAAGCTTTTCAAGGAGGCTTATTCAAGCCAGGAAAGTCACCAGCAAGAGAAAACCTAGATTTTTCAATTGAGCCTCCAGTAAAATTGCTCAAGGGGCAGTGACTTTCAAGATTTTAATTTTTAATCTGAAGCAGTGGGATTATGCAGCTTGTTCTGACAGAAGGGTCAGTGTGAAGGAAATTAGAGCTAAGGCTGGCATTGCTTCGCAGGGCTCATGCTTATTACATTCCTAGTGGATGTCTGCAGGAATTTTCAGTGTAGGGATGTGGAAAACCTTGTCACTATTAGCAGCTACTGTTTAGAAGCAATTTGTAGCAAGTTAGACAGATAGAGCAGTGCTCAGGATACTAAAAAGCAAGCTGAGAAAGGTATAAGAGAAATTACCTGTCCATTCCAGAGAAAGGAACTCATATCTATTAAGCTTCCCCTAATTGTATTCGAGTTGTGTATTTCTCCTATTTATTTTTTTTCATTTATAAAGATGGATATGCTTTTTTTTCCGCAGTGGTTTTTTTTGAAGAGATAGATCCCACTTAACCGGCATTGAATGTGAGATTTAGTGTGTGTAGTGTGTGAACGTGTGCATATATTTACCTTTTTGAACAGAAATATTTCATTTATACTGTCACACTGCAAAATATGTAACATTAAGAAATGCTGAAAGCTTTGGGATGTTTTAGGATCTTTAAATCTTCTTGCTGGCTACCTGGGTTTTGTAGCAAAAGGCACTTGAGTTTGTTCTTTATTTAGACTACTCTAGTTAATTTAATTTGCATTCCTTTTATGATCCTCTGTATAGCATACATTAAACAAAATATTAACTGCAAATGCATTCTATCAAGCTCATTATTTCCAGAATATTTCTACCTTTCTATTAGATCACATGGGAAACATTAGACATGTGATTAACATCTATGGCAGACCACATAACAAGGTATTTCATTGAGATATATATTGGAGTCCTCTCTGCTTAGTGTCATATTGAAGTTCCCTGGACCACATGTGGACATTTTGCCTTACAAAACCATTTTCAGTTTAGAAAGAGGCAAGAATTTAAACCTGAGTGTCCTGAAATTCACTTGCAAAACACAATTACTTTGATTTTGATTTTTAAATTCACAATTATAAATGGAATATCTTGAAATAAAACTGGTAAAATGCTGCAATATTTTCAGAACTGTATTCTAGGGTTTTTTTTTTGGAAAGCAAATTCTGATAAAATGAGAACTGACCTTGTACTGTGTTGACAGAGCTGAATATTTCAGAGGAATATGACTCCAGCTCAATTTCTCTGACCAGGTCTACGAATAATTAATGGAAGTTTTTGAAGTTCCCATCACAAAAGTATATGAGCTGCTGAGAATTTAGAAGGCAGAAAAAAAGATAAAGTATACACATTTCATCATTCAACAAGTGGAACAAGGAATTTGATGCTATTTGTTGGCTGACAAACTCAGTCCTCAGATTTTGAGAAAGTCAGAACTTTGTGGCAGGATTAAGCTGATATGCCTGGCTGTGGATTGATGAGCTTTGACTGACGTAGCACGAGTCTGGATGGTGCTCCCATGCACAGCAGAGGAAAAACTGTTAACATTTCCCTTCTCTTAGAGAATGGTGAGGAGAGAGAGGGCAGTGGAGGAGAAGAAAATACATAGACATGGCATATGTTACACATTTAAAAGAAAAACTGCTTAGTGAAGTGCATAAAAGAACCATTAGGGTTTTTTTTTTTTTTTGTATTTAAAATTCAGTCGTGGGGTGGAGTGATACTGTGGCAGTCAAAGCACTAGAATGGAGGTCAGGCCTTTGTTGTCATTGCTAAATGCTTGGTAGCCCCAACTGCATGAGAGACCACAGACAGAAGCTTCACACCGACCCAGCAGTCTGGCTGGAAAGCAAAAATATTTCCCTGAAATTTACAGTCTGGCACTTCCTACTTGTGTGTACCAGCCTGCTCAATATCCAGGCTCCCTGCAAACCACTTTTCACTTTGGGATTCACAGTAAGCATATTGAAAGCACTGGAAAAATTCTCATTGATCTTAGGGGCCTTCCAGACAGACCTTCTGTGAGTGCAAATGCTCCAAACACCAAGTTAGAGACGTTAATATGAGTTTGTCATATAGTGAGGTTGCTACAGAGTTATATATAAACAGTGTTTTAAAGTGTGGAGCGATAAGCATTTCGTGAGTGAGACGAAATGGGGACATGGAAGTCAGAGCAACATATTTTAGTAATTTGTTTATATGAAAGCAAGCAAATTGCTATGACTTTTAGCAATTACCATCAATTTACTAGCAATTATTAGCAGTTGCTTTCCACATTGGATGGAGGGATTCAATCTATTCTGTTTATTTACGTGTTCGCTGTTCTTTGGTTTTATTTTATTCCTCTGGGATAATTAATGGAGATGCATTGACCTTAACAGCTCTTAGTATCACAGAATGTTAGGGAACGGAAGGGACCTCTGAAGATCATCGAGTCCAAACCCCCTGCCAGAGCAGGAGAATACTAGAGCAGATCACTCAGAAATGCATCCAGACAGGTCTTGAAAGTCTCCAGAGAAGGAAACTCCACAACCTCTCTGGGGAGTCTGTCCCAGTGCTCTGTAGCCCTTACAGTAAAGTTCTTCCTCATGTTGAGGTGGAACTTGCTGTGCTCCAGCTTGAATCCATTGCCCCTCATCCTATCACAAGGCATGAGTGAAAAGAGGTTGTCCCTGCCTTCTTGACACCCAGCCCTCATGTATTTCTAGACATTCATAAGATCCCCTCTCAGTCTTCTCCTCTCCAGACTAAAAAGCCCCAGGTCTCTCAGCCTTTCCTCATAAGCCAGGTGTTCCAGTAGTACTGACAGTGAGGAGCAGCACATTGGCCAAAGGGAAGATCTGGGGCAATTACGAGTCATATATTGACTGCTCTAGCTGATGTCATGGTGTTGGGTCATAGGTTGGACTTGATGATCTTAGTGGTCTATTCCAGCCTCAGTAATTCTACGATTCTGTGACCCATCAAGAGGGACAGGGGATGAGCTGGATGATTTGGGGGTCTTTTGGTATCCTACCAAGAGAAATCCAACTATGATGCCCAAACTATTTTTTTTTAATTAATTTTACTTTACCAAATCCAGGAAATCAAGGAAAAAAACCCCAAATGGTGAAGCTCCAGTTATCAAAGTCTTCCAATATCCCCAGGAGTGTGTGTATAACAGGGAGCCTGCCCTATGTAACAGACACCTCGATCACTCTTGAACTTCCACCATCCTAAAGCAAACACAAGCCTAAACCAGAGCCATGTGTATACATAAAAGTCTAAACAGATTAGCTTACTCACAGACAGCCAATCGAACAACAAACAAACAGAAATTAGGATAAAGGAGATCAATACACAGCAACGCGAGGGGAAAAGTTAGCATCTAAATCTCAGATTGCTGACAAGCAGCAGATTCACTGCTCTTTCAAAGGTGAAATAGCTGGTTCAGCACCTGGAAAGAGAACATAAGCAAGAGTGGCATTTACACTTTTGTGTCTGACAAAGCCATGCTATGAGAAGGGATTATTGCGTCCTGATGAAAACAAACACGAACCAAGCTCCGGGACTGCGTTCTGTTGTTAACTACTTTTCAAAGAAAATTTAGACTGTGAAGACTGCAAATAGAACAGGTCCCACATCGCAGTGACAAACACAGTATACAAACACTAAACCTGGTGGCGTGTTTAGATAGCCCTGATCAACCACGCCAGACTCCTGCTGTCATGTTTTCAAAGAGCATTTTCTGAAGGATAATAGGAATGTGTGTACATGAGAGACAATCAAATACACCAACACTCTTAAAGTAACAGATACTGCCTTATCCGTTCCCCTTGAGCCGTAAAAAAAAATATAAAAAATTACCAGGTCCTATATTGCAGCTGTTTTCCTCAACAGTCCCATGGCATTAACTTCTAAAACTTTAATTTTCCACCCAAATACCAAGCATACCTGAGATCCCTTAATATGGACTTGATTATTCATGCCTGATTGACACGGTAACCATGGCATCTTTGCTGTAATGAGGAATTTAACTTAAAAAAAACCCAAAAAAAACCCAAAAAAAAAGACATTCTAATTTACAACTATACGGATTCACACAATGTGATAATAAAGAGGATACATGATGAAACCTGACAGGACGTTGAGCTTATTGCACAAGTGTGGACAGTTGAAAAGGCAAGAAATAATACAGTTGTCACCAGATATCATATAAACAAAAGCACTGTTGTTAATCGGTCCAACTCTTCAGCTGCATAATCCCAGAGTATTAATGATAAATGTGAAAACTGTAAACCTCCAGCTTTGCTGGCTACATAAAATATATGACTGTGCAGCAGTCTGTTTTGGTCAAGAAATTATTTCAGTGTTTGGAATCAGGACATACACATATAGAATAAATACTTACATAATGCTTTGCATTACTTTTGTGCCTTAATGTTGCTTTTTATTTTCTATAATACTCAATTTCTGCTAAAATGGCAATGAATTTGAGTGGTACGTGAAAGGTACAGAATAGATGTTGAAACTATATGAGAAATGGCTTTGCAGTAAGTGCTCTACTTGGTTTTCCCACTGCCATTCTATTACAGAAGAAATATTAAATCTGCAACAAGCTCTTAAAAAAAGAAAAACCTAAACATTTCTTAAAGTATATGATCTTAAAGAGTAACTTATCTTTGAAGAATTGCATTTTCATTCTGGAAATGCTTACTTCAATCTCACTATTTATGAGAATAATTTATTTTTCAGTAATACCTAGCCATGTGCTTCTCGGATATCAAGTGTACAAACAGTCTGGCACAAGAGTGATAGTGAGATGGTCTTTAATATAATGTCAGTGTGCTAGTCACAGCTATTTATCCTTAATAGTAATCAGCTTACATTATTTCTATACACACACGAAGATATTTTTCGCACCTTTTCACAATAATAAGGAAATCCATATTTGACTTCAAGTTTATGTTCTGACTTAAAATATAAATGTAACGAGAGGTGCTTAAAAAGCAGTTTTGTATCACTCAGACTGGTTTTTTTTCCTTCAGCAATTACCAAGTAGAGAACAATGTACAATGGGTAACAGTATCTTCTGTACAGTTTATCCCAACCTAAAGGACTTTTTTCCAGTCTTAGTTAGGTCCCTTGTATTTCATATTTTTCTACATACTTCTTCATGACTAATTGGAGTAACATAAGCTTGCACTCTCTTGGATATTATTCACTGTCAGCTTTCTCTCCTGAATAAACTGATCTCTTGAAAACTTACTTACATAGCACACAGCAGGAGAAATGGAGGAGAAGCAATCACTGTCCAAAGAGAGGTGGCAAGAGGAGGCTGAATGAAAAATAGATAGATATGAATCACACATGCCAGATGCCCAAGTAAAGCCTGTTTATCCCTAATAAGTTGGTGAAGTTGCGGAGAAGAGTTTATTCGTGTGAATATAGGATTCTTGTAGTATTGCCAAGGTCAGTGATAACAGAGGGTGATCAGCTCAGTAAATGCTGGTTGTGCAAGTTAAAGTTGCCTAGGGACTGCTTTAACCTATGCACCCAATTTTTTTCCAAGCCTAAAAAACATTTCAGAAATGAAAACATACGTAACATGCCTATGAGGGCCATGTGTTCTTTGTTTCCTACTTTCCTAAGTAAGCCCTTGTTTCTCTCTATTTTATATTTTCTTTATGCCCTGGGTTCTTGAAGATGGATGTTTAATTGTAGTTTGAATGACAGATTGGGGTAGTGCCTTTCATTCACATCGCACAAGCCTCCAGGATCCGCAGGGTGCAAGCAAGGGCAGAATAGAGCGCTTAGCTTTTAATGGATGGTTAAGAAGTAATGAAAGGAGAATCAGCTTATCTCGGGCTGCCCTGTGGGCTACATTGTTTTCAAATAGCTTTTAGCTGGGACTTCTCTTTCTAAGGTTATATATTGTTCAAGTGATTACTTCGAGAAACATGACTGTTTCAGATACACCCCTTAGATACTACAACTGTAGCCACAACTGGAAATTGTGTTAAAACCAGTTTGCATTGTACTGATAATGCCAAAACATGCTACTGAGCTTAGTTTACGGCAAAAAGCATTATATTCCTTCTTTCAGCAAAGAAAGTGGTTCAGACCTGATCCACTAATGCACTGCATGTGTCTGGCTTCCGGATAAACAGGCTAAGAGTAGGGCAGATGTGGGGATTTACAGTGTACCTCAGGACTTGTGGTCACCCTGAAGAGGGTATCCACTGCTCATCAGCTGTCCAAGACATTTTAGATGTCTAGATTTTGATATAAGATTTGTAAAATGGTTTCTCTTTTTCTCTCAAAGTATCACTTCAGTTATATTTATGCAACACCCATACGTGAAATTATTTTACTGGACAAAGTGATCCGTGACAATCTGAAATCATCCAGCTATTAAACTGAACACTAACTTGAACTTAAAAGCATTTCTGGTTTAAAAATATGGGCTGCTGAGTTAGAAAGATGATGTTGGGAAAGATCATTCCCATAAAGGGAAACTTTCACGCTAACATCACGGCTTTGAGACAGACCCATAACATTGTTACAGTCAATGGAAAGTCAGCTGCAAAAAATAGAGAGCTTTCCCTCGTGGCTTCTGGAAAGGAGATTACACTTACCCTCATTAAGGAGGCAGGTTGGTCACCTTCTGGACATTAGAAACCTTTGAGCCTTGTGGGTAATTTCTGAGCAAATTCTTTATGGAGTTTTCAAAGAGCTAAGGGAGAGAGGATGCTCATATTGCACCTGCCCCTCACCTCCTTCTGGAAGCGAGAGCCTTAGGGTGCAGAGATGTTTGGTATGCAGAGGAGGGATGTGTGCAGATGTGTGTCCCCGTGTTCCTAAGAGTGTGTCTGCACATGGAATTCTTAACCACCATACGGGACGGTTGATATAGTGTGTAGAGTAAATACTACCAAGAGTTTGCTTTCTCCTGAGCATATGGAGTTCCCAAACTAGTAATGAAAAAAATTGTCTGAATAAAATAAGAAATATCAAAATGCTTATTGAAGGCAAAATTGAAGAACTCTGAAATATATTTTTAGTTTTCACATTCTATTCTTAAAGGAGGATTTCAATTCTCATCTTGCTTATTTTCTTGTCCAGCTCAAGTTTTGACTTGAAGTCATTGGCTGCACAGAAAAATAAAGGAAAGAACATGATCTATAATTGGGACCAAGAGATGAGCTCTCATTCTAATCCCATCTTTTAACTATTACCACCCTCCTTAAAACTGAAAAGAAATTGAAAATAGGGAACTCCAAGTTACCTGGTTCAGATGATGTTAATAACCATATTTACCTAGACTATAATGGTCCAAATTCCACAGAAGTCAATAGGAGGAGTCCTATTGATTATGGGTCAAGTCCTAAACACATTTGATTGTAATATTTAGGTAAGCTGGTATTAACAAAATCATTGCTTTAACTCACTCAAAAGCGTATCCTGCAATTGACTTTTGCTGAGTGGATTAACCAAGTTCATTGAGGCAGGGATCCTGAAGTTTAAAACAAGTCTTTCCAGTTTTATTTTTACCCTCCCCTGTCAGTGTTTAATTCCAGGAAATTAAATTTTGAGCATCAAAAATATTTCCAGCTCATATGTGATTGTTTTTGCAGCAGAGACAATGGAAATACAGAGCAATAAACAAGATGAACACTGAACTGAAGATGTTAGCAGCTTATTATGCATATTCCTCTTTAACTGAGCGTTCAAGTAGCTGGTATACCTGAAAACAAACCCATTATATATGTATTCAATATGTATATATAGGTATAATGTTCTGGTTTTCTGTGTCTTGGCAAATATTGCAGGTAGCTTACACGAGTAACTGAAAGAGTGTTCATACACACACAGAAGCCCATGAATGTTCACATCCACCCCACACAGCGTTCCAAATGTCTTCTCCCTTCCTTGAAGTTTTACAGGAAAGTACCCACTTTATAAATGACATTTCATTAAAAATAGGCTTCCTTGGAAAGGGGTCAAGAATAAAGCCCATGCTTCTGCTTGGCAGGAAAAGTGGTACAGCGGGCACTGTGCTGCAGCTGAAGAGCATCATAATCTGCTTTGCTACAGCTGCAAGTAGTAGTCACAGGCTCTTCCCAGGATAAATCACTGGCACTCCTTCCTTGACTTTTGATTTTCTTTCTTCTCTCTCTCATTTAATTTCTTTTTTTTTTTTTTCCAGTCTATATTCCTTTTCCAACTGGATAAAAGTAGAGCCATGGGAAATATAATTAGGTTATTAGGAAGAACATCTTCGATTGAATTAATTTTCTTGGTTTTGCTTGGAAACTTGTTTTCCTAGAGTCTGCTACGGCAGTTAAAGGAGATCTCATTAAAAATAAGGTTTGTGCGACTCTCATTTTTCAGGAAGAAGACAGCAAAACAACTGACCTTCAGTATCTATTCAGGTCAGTAGATAAACGTCACAGTCTTGCTTTCAAAAACACTGATCCATTTTGCTGTTCAAATAAGCTTTACCAGGGCTCCAGTTTTTAGAATACATTTCCCATGATTAGGACTAACTGAAAGCTGTCAGTAGAGGGTTTTTAAAGATGTATTTTAGGCAGCCTAACGACAGTACATTGAGATGTCCCTTATGTTAGCATTTCAGAACAGGTACGAGAGTTCTGCTTCAATTATTTATTCCTCTCAAAAATCTCGCCTCTCTTTTTATTAAATATTAAAACCTAAGAAATTTTTGAAACGCACTGTTTGCATTGATAATGGTGGTTCTCTGAATTACTTTTCGCTAACTTACTAATTGAAAGCTGAATTTAAAAAAAAAAGTGAGTTAAGCATCTTCTGGGAATGGGATTGTAAGTGTGTTTTTCAAGGTTACTTTTTCTTCATTAAAAACTTTGTAAAATAATAATGAAAAGGAAACCATCTCATTAAGGAAAGAATAAGATCACTCGTCAATTTTACTGCTCTTCTCATCTAACTTCGTATCGGTAGGAGCGTAGCAGTGCCTTGCATTTCTTAAAGAATTCTTTGCCCCATATTCACTGTAAACAGAGAGGAGCCATAATTATACTTCATTTGATCCATATCAAAGCTACTGATCCATGTATCGATTTACATAAAGTAAGGCACATAAAACATTTTTGCTTTTCACCCTTACTTCGCCACCTCCTAATGAAAGTTTTCCTTTGCAGACTTCATTTGAATATAAAAATCTCCCGTTGAAATTTGCGATGTTAAACAAACCATACCAGTCATTCAACTTTTTAATTAAGGATTCAGCGTTCCATCCCTTTTCAGACATTAAAATTCAGGTGCAGTCATTAATCTTTCTAAATGAATTCACCTGTGGCTAATACTGATGTATTTTCTATGAGGCTTGTCATGGACTGCACACTGCATACATAACCGCTCTACAGTTAATTACACAAGGGATTATCATTAGTGTCATAAAGATAAAGCCTTGCTAGAAGCATTACAGACGTTTTTTGAGCAATGACTTATTTCATTTTTGTTAACAGCTACCTAAGTATTTAAGAACAATAAAAGTTTGTTTATAGAGTGCGAGAAGGAACGGCAAAGTTCAGAGAACTCTCAAAATCAGAAATAGTGTCCGGAGTAGCTGACCACCTCTTCCTTCTATTCTCTCTATCAGTTTCACACCTACTCTGCGAAGTGGCAAGAGAGAATATAATGCAAATACTATATTCCTTTGAAGATTTATATGCTAGAGTTCTGTGTCAAGTATTCTTCTCTAAAAAAAGATGAATAGCGCAGCTTATGAGACCTGTAATTTATAGCACCGCACACCAGTCTGCTGAGGAAGAAAGAAGTTCAAAGGTTGTTAAGGAACAAAGCAATCTCTGAATAGCAAGCGGTGTAATTTACAGGAATTTCATGAAAACATTCATGCTATGGTGTTCCAGCACAAAAAAAAAAAAAATTTAAAAAAAAATCTGAGAAAACAAGAGAAGAGCATATAAATGGTATGAGTTTTTATCACTCTAAGATTTGAATGTATTAATTAGATATCAATTAGAAGTGCAATTCTGTCTAAAACTGTTGCATCTTGTAGCAGACAGTGTTGGTAAAAGACTTGCCATCATCAGCAAGACTGGAAAGCATATCCTATCAGCTGAGCTCATAAGGCCCGTGCTCCTGTTATAACCTGAGCAGGCCTGTCTTAGGCATCCAGAAAGATCTAATCAACACAGAACAAACATAAAATAAACATATGTAGTTAAAAACAAGAACAACAACTTTATTTAAAAGACAATCCAGTAGAGACAGAGGTTTGATTTTCAAGCCCGTTGCATCGCTTTTAAATGAGCTTCAGTTGATTTACACTATTAGAAGACAATTTCTAGGATATTATTAATTTATTGAAGAATTTGAAATTATATTTATCAGTGAAAAGCACAGAATGAGGAAAGGAATATGACTGTAAAAGGCTCAAACCAGAGAAAATCGCGACAAAACCACCTTTAAGGTAGTAATTAATGAAATAAAAAGTAAAAACTCTTTTTTTTTTTTTTTCCCTAATATTTTTCATGAAGAAGAGGCTGACTAAACCTATGTGTTATTTTTTTTCTGGTTCAAATATTAAATATGTTCCAATAAGGAGAAATTTTTAATCCGAGTGACACTGTCCCACAAAGTAAATAAAAAGAACCACTCAGAAGCCTGATGTGATGATCTACTGTGGGAGAACCACAGTGATTTGATTTGATGTTATTTTTAAATTTCCCATAGTTTTGAACACCTGAAAGCTGAGGGGCAGTGGAACAGAACCACCCACTTCAAAGCTTTTCTTCGCACTTTGCTTTCCTGTCTGTTAAATCCCTCAGGGCTCACTTCTATAAACAATAGCAGATAATTAGATTTATGCATGTAATTTGATTTAAATTGATTCTAGCAGTTATCCAGTGATGTTGCAGAGCCAGTTACTTCACAAATAACATGAAACAGTGATCCATTTCTACATATAGCTTTATAGGTGTCATAAAAAAATTAATCTGTAAATTAAGGCACTTTATTTACGAGAGAAACTTGAATTTAATGAAGTAGAGAGTTTTTCTCACGCATCCCTCCCTGCTCTATTTAGGTTAGTCTGTTCTTCATTGTTACAGTATGAAAATTACATGCTCAGATAACAGTAGCAAATCAGTTATGAATTCACCAAATCTTCGGATTTTGCGGTAGGAGTCTCAGCTGGGATAGTTTTATGGAACATGGCTCTGTCGTGTGGTAAGGTGCAGAGGGTGCAGTTCTTGCTAGAGTGAAAGAGCTGCAAGTGACTATTAATTTGGGTAGTAACCTATTTTGTTGCCTGAGGTCAATAATAACCACTAAAACATACCAATATACTGCTGTGTTTCTATATTGTCAGAGGATTATGCTCCCTTTTCAATAAAAAAAACCCACCCCATAGATGTCTCCAGTAGCCTTTTACCAAAAATACGGTGCATATAACATTTTCATTAAAAATTAATGGCAAATTCCTAAACTATATATATATTCATCATTACAGGAAAGTAGCAACTTTCTCAAAGTATTTATTTTTCAGTTTTTCATCTTTCTTCCCTCTCCCCTCCTCCCCCCTTTTGCTTTCCACCCAAATAGTTTCATCTATTATGGCATGGTTTCTCCTCAATCTTGAAAGGTTTTTATAGAAAACCAATTACCTCGTCAATGTTCTTTGCCTCTAGAAATTTGAATTCACCCATCAGTTCAAAGAAATAATTTTTTATTCAAAGATAAGTCCAAAGTGTAGGGAGCAATTCCAAAGATGTATTGTTCTCTCGCCCCTTTTGATTTAATATGATAATGGTCACCACCAAAATACAGCGAGAGTAAAAAACTTTCAGAACAAGCAAAACCCTCAAACCATGAATGTTACTTTGGTTTCTGTCCGCTTTCTTGGTTTGGGGGGAAAAAAATATAAAACCAAACAACAACAACAAAAAAGCAAATGATGTTTTAGTGAAAACTAAAGAAATTTCAGGCATTTTTAATATTTTACCTTTTCTCTTTTTGTCCTGTGGCAAGGTGTCCAGTACAACCATATTCCTTAAGTTGCCCTGTGGGAGAAAGAACAAGAAGATATATTTTATTAGTTGGGAATATTTCAGGCATGCTGGAGGAAATGCATAGTGCTGTCACAGTCTCTTATTTATTTAATTTTAAGAATGATTTTGGTGCTAATGAGGTTGAGGGGCTGATAGCAAAGTCTAGAGTCAGGCACAGCATGGGCAGGTGCTCTGAAAGCTTCTTCAAACAGCTCTGTCAGCAAGTGCACTTTAATCCTGCTTTGCAATATCCCTGCTTGCCATCAAAGTGCCAGTTCCTGCCAGGTGCTGAGTGCCCTCGGCAACAGCAGAAGAACTTCACATGGAGAGCTCAGTGCTTGGCAGAATCAGGATCAGGGATTCAAACCCTAGTGCAGAGCTGAAAATTAAACCAAAAATGAACTTTTGTCAAATACAGATTATTTGTCCTAAGGTCAAAGACATTGACTCTGAAAAAATCTCTCATTAGCGGTACAATCAGCGTTGAGATCTAGATTCTTCAGAGGTGATCTTACTGCATTTAGCAGTTAGGATATTTGCTGTTATACAGATACCTAAATGACGGCGAATTTAAATATTAGAACAATTATCAGCCAGACGATAACTAATCGTACCGTGTCTGTTGGTAAAGCAAAGTAACTAAAATCCTTGTCTGAACGCACAAAGTAATGGACTTGGATCCTGTTAGAGTGTAAAAATGGGACATTTATATGTGTGCATACATTAGGCAGGCCAAAAATAACAGGACTTCTGCACACTGAACTGCCCATTCATAGGTTTGCACTCCGGTCTCAGAATCTTTTTTTGACAGGAATCATCAGAATCTCATGCTTTAAAGAGCCAAAAAGTTTGTTCAGACTTCCAGGTTTAGCCCAAGGCATTAATTTTCTTTTATATATCTTTTTAGCTTTGTTTGTGGCCTTCTAGCCCTAATCTTGAATAGTGCTCAGCTTTCCAGGCTCCTACTGTGCTCAGCTTCTGCTCTGCTGTAGTTTCACACTTACAGGACTTAAGGCCATGAAATCCTGACAGGATATGCACACCCACTGAAGGAAGAGATGCTCTGGGACCTTCAGACAGGGCAGCCTGGATTCCTACGCATTACTGAATTGGGATGTCCAAGACAACACACATCCTGACTGAAGTGTCTCCCAGGTCTAGACATCTAGGCATCTCTTCTCTCTATGGATTTTATGAAGCCTAATACAGGCTCCATGTGATCTTTCCCTCCAAGGAGTTGTGAATAGACCCTCTTTTCCACCTGGCTTCTTACCATCACAAGACCCGTATTAACTATTTCTGTCCATAATTTGTTGAAACAGTGTCAGTTTCAATCAGATTTGCCAGGAACATTTCAGAAAGATACAGTATAACTGCACTAAAGCCGTTTTACTCAGAAACAAGACCAAAGAGTGAGCTCTTCATTTAGCATCTTGCATGACAAAATGTACCAAGACCTCATGGAACTGCAATAACCAGTAAAATGGAACAAAACTGAAGCTAATTATGGGAACATAGGAAACCATATACTTTATACTTTTGGGACAAAGAATGGACAAGGAAGGTATTTGGGAAAAAAAAAACCCAAAACATTTGATACAGTTAGGCTTGGCATGTCAGCTAGCACTTAATTTCTGGTTTAGGTGTAAACACACCAAACCCACACTAGACCTAGTCTAGTCATGTTATGCAGTGCATGCTTTAGTATGCTTTAAGACAACCACAAGTAAGCTTCCGTCTTTGTGGACTACACAAAGAAGGTGTATGCTTATGTCTCAGTCTCTCTTGCCAGAATAGGAGTTTTTATTATAGGTAGGTCACAAATGTACTGACAAGAGAAAGCCTAACTCCATTACGATGCACTGAATGACTGGTAAGGTTAATACAACTCCTGCGATGCAGATCTTTGACCATTTTAATAGCTCGATTATTACTCCATTACTCTTCCTAAACTCTAGTTAAATTTGGTTCCCATTATTCGCTCATATTAAATATCATTTACATAATTAGTCTGTTAGTGTAAATATGCAGATTTCTGAAATAACAGTTTTTGTGATTCCCTAGCACAGCTATCGTTAAACTGAGAATGTTATGCTTAAAGTAGACTGGCAGCACTTTGGAAAGCCTTCCTTTGCATTTCTGGACATATGCTCCATTTCAAGCCATGAGCAGGCTGGTTACTGGCCTCATGCAACAGCCATGAAAGGCTTCATTTCTCTCATTTAATGGTTCAGCAACATGACTTGTAGAGTATATTTGCAAGATGTCATATTCTAACAGGCATATAAACAGGGCATGGAGTCAGAAGCAAATTTCTAAAAGACGAGTTCTTTTTTATCTGTGGGCTCTAAAGCTAAAAGCCCAGCAGGATCCATCCAGTTTACAATAGCTCTTCCTCCTTGCATGCAGGGTGTGCTAAGATATACCCACATCATCCTTACCAAATGTCTTTTTCTGGCTGCTCAGTTCATATTTGTCACCAGTATACAAAAATGTAAAGTCTAAAGAAATCATGAGCAGCTTTGCATCACTAATCTCGTTACTGTAATGGCTATGAAAGCATCCAACAAAAAAGCAGCACGTAAGGCAGTCCACACGTACATACTACACACAGCATGTGTCCCAGTGAGCCATGGATGTTCTCCAGCTCCCTGAAATGACAAAACCCGGTCATTTTAATGCTACTCCTCACATCCAACCACAAGTGACAAATAGCTCTCCTAGGCCAGATGAAAGGGCTGCTGACAGTTCTCTCTACCTTAAAGAGAGATGAAGCACTTTGATGGGAATAAAAAGTTCAGCAACCTCTCAAATCCAATTAAATATTTTTATCTTTAGAGTCTTTGGGAAGAAGAGGGATTCCTTTCTCTCTCTCCCCCTTTCAAGCTTCCCACTTGTCATTTATCCCTTCTTTAATTTGGCATATAAAACCCCCAAGATTTCAACCCTAAGTCTCCTGAGACCAAGATTACATCATTACTGTTATGGCATGTTACACACTAATCATAACCATTACCACTTACAAGTTCACAGCTTCATTCAATTAACTGCCTGACATGGATTTTGCAGTTAATTCATAGTGAAGGTCACCAGTGGTCAGAATGGCAGGTGCATTCTGCTACCTCTCTGAATGCCAATTACCAGGCTTAAGCAACTACTGGGGAATATTGAGTCTCAACAAGTTAATCAAAAGGCTTAGAACTTCAGACACATTTTTATAGGTGTGTCTAACGGTCTGTAAAATAATATAGCATAATTAGCATATTCAAATGACAGCCACACCATTTAGAACTCTAATTTCCAATGAAAGGCAGAAAGAAAAAATAAAAGAAGAGATTCTTTTACTTTACCTTTAAAAGAAAAAGATGAGATGATACCATTGTATTAGAAGCCATCTAGTACCATGCCTAGACCTAACACAAGTCCTTAGGAGCTGTAATTAATTATTCAATGGTACCCTGTAGTAGCAAGTTATGAGTACTTCTTGATCTGCTGTTAAACTTAGGCCTGATTCTTTTATCGCTGAAGACAGACATTATCAAAATATATGGTAGTAGAAATGCAGGGGTATAAAACCACCATCTGGCTTTCAATTTACATAGCAAACTCCTAGAATAGATGTACTGGAATGCGTGCCAGCAGGCCATCGTATAAACAACGAATGACATGAGAAGAAAGATTTCATAACGACACGGTGCCTCTCAGGTAGAGCTGTTTTCAAGTTTATGGAAGAATCTGGATCAGCCACAGCTGGATATGTCAGGATGAACCAACCCAGCCATCCAGTGGGTGGAAATCAGTCACAGAATACCAACCTTCCCTCAGGTATCCATGGGAAGAGGGGAACAGCTGTTTCTGAAGGAAATTCTGAGCTCTACTGCCTTGGCAGTTCATTTGCTTTAAAACAGGAGCCCATATACTAGGCTAGTGGACAAACATCTCTATGTTTATTCAAGCCTGCTTTCACAGTCTGAACTGAGCTGTGAAACAAGCTTTCTCTAATTCACTGAGCTGCAACTTACCAACATGGCACCAATCTGACTATAGAATGCCATAATAATATTATGTATACAAAAAAATGTAATTATTCTATATCACAGCTACACACACACAAGGCTGCAGAGTGGAATTAGATTAGGAAGTCCCACTATAGAAATGTAGATACTCTATTTTAAAAAGTTATTAGAGGTTTGAATTGCTGAAGAAATTCACCTAGCTGAAGGGGGAGCGGGGGGAAACTCCACAGCTTTATATTACAGTTCTAGTAAAATTTCCTACCAATGCTAGCAAGCTGCAAGCTTACCTAGTGCTAATATAGAAAATTAATTTCATGCTTGTCTACTCTTGTAAAATCACTGACAGAATCCTTCACTTTTTAAGGTAAAATTGGAGACTCATATGAACTCAACATTCTTTTAAGCTAACTAATATTTGGGTTATATGGCTGCCCAATTAATTGAAATAAGAAAGTATAAACCATGTAAGGGTCCTGCTAGGAAAGCAAAAACTTGTTAACAGATGCCAGTGCTTTTTTGTCTCTATTCCCTTGCTGACCAACACTTGATGTGTTGTTTCATACAGATGGAAAATGACAGTGAGAAATATGTGTATTCTCTCTCTATATTATACAGAGTGATAAATACAAAAGAAAGATGCCTTAGGTAGAACATCGGGAGGATGGAAAAACCTCCAATAATTGAAGTGGAACTTCTACAGGAGTATCTATTCACAGATTTTATTTCAAAATCCTAAGCCCCAAGACACTTTCCCCGAGACAATTTTCCCAGTAGAAGAATGCCGGATCCACTGGCACCCTGTGCCGACCAATACAGAAGAAAAGAGTTTATACTTTGTGTTTGTAAAAACATTTAAATAACAGAACAAGCCACACACCGGGCAGAAAATGCGATTAAACTACTTTTGTGCTCAAGAATGAGCAATCTTTCTTAATTTTCCAACTATGACTAGGAACAAAACAAATCCCCCCCAAACCAGGGGATTATTAAGCAGAACTAATCAATAAGAAGCTATAAAAATGGGAAGGAGATAAAAGAAAACAGTTAACTTGGGAAACTTGAATAATTAAGTTTAGTGAGTCTACCTGCCCCAGGCTATTCCAGCAGGACAGGGATGCTGGTATGACAGATGATAGGGTCTTCTTTCTCTGATTAAACTTGCACGTAGTTCACTGGGTCTGTAGTTCATGTCTGTTAAAGACATGGAAGTGTTAAGCAGGATCTACCTGGAGCTGCTGCAGTGATCAGAGCTTGGTAGGGCTGCTGGGGCCACTCCGGTGTTCCTTCTCTCCCCTGCTGAAATCAGCAGAAGGGATCTCACGTGCTTCCCATCTCACTTTTGTTTTCCTTGCTCCTGGGAGCTTCACCACAACAGTTCATCTTCCTTTTCTCTTAACAACCCATTCATCAAGGAGGAGACATCAGTGACACTCCAGACCCTTTCTCCATTCTTGTTATAAAACACAGAAGATCTGAAAAACTGTTCCACTGCCCTTTTATTCTCTGTTTCCTTTCTGCAATAGCTGAAGACTTTGATGCAGCTTTTGATGACCCCTCACTCCCAGAAACATTTCCAAACATGAATACAAACATCACACTCACTCCAAGGTTACCCAGACCAATGTTTTAACAAAAATGTCACAAATGCTTCATATCCATCATACAAATGAGATCTGGCATATCCAGGCAACTCTCCATGCTCTCCAGCACTTTTCTTTAGAGGATTTCCTTCTCTTAGGGCCTTCTGCCCATCTGACCTGCTCTTCTCTCCTCATACCATCAAGGCCAACAGTAAGCTCACTATTCTTTTGAAGATATCTAGCTGTGAGTCGTAACGTTTTATACGGTCTCGGTGGATCAACTAAACACTGGAGATGGTTGTTGACACAAAACCAATCCACACACTAGCCAGAATAAGCTGGGTTATGCCTAGTGTCACCTCAAGCACCGGGCAGCCCAGCTGGCTTGATGCAAAGAGGAGCACGGGCCACGTAATCCTCTGAAAAGGAGCTGCTCTCCTCAGGGGTTGCTTCACTACAAGGAAGGACCATTACTCCCACATGAAGTTTCTCTCAGGCACCTTAGCTCTCCACAGAGCCTGTGCCCTTTTAAAAGAATAAACTGTTAAGCTGAGGCTCTCCAGCTAATATTAACAGCAATAAATGACAGAGACAGTCCAGGGAGCGGTTTGTGTGCAAGGGTCACCTTCAGAGGAATCTCTCTGTAGAGCAAAGCCTGTGCAAATGCTTCTCTTTGCACCTTCAGCCAGAGAACAGAGGATGGACTACAGTTTACTGTAACTGAAGAAATAGTTTTCCTTTCATAATCCTGCTAAACAGCCCTTGTAATAAGTGCTGATTTATCTTAACCCCATTTTTTCTTTAAATCATAAGTGTCCTGTTGCATGGTATCACCTATACTATATTGCAGTGTAACGCTAGCCAGTGCTCTGCCCCACAGCACAGAGAGACAGGGACATTTAATATGAAGTGGTATAGAAGAGAAACTCCTTTTTCCTTAGATCAGTTAGCTACTGTTAGTTCAGACAACCATATTCTACCATAAGGAAAAAAAAAAAAAAAGGAAAAAAAAGGGAAAAAGAAAAATGAAACAAAAGAGACAAGTGTTTTGTAACAGAACTGAATCTATTTTTCCTAGGAGGTGAATGAAACATCTCACATCTCACCGAGTGATCTACATATATTCAGCCACCCTGCCTACCATCAGGATCACTTGTTCTGATCCTTGTGGTATCACGTCTTAGAAGAGAAAGTTACTACACCACCTCAGAGGAAAATCTTTCACCTTTATGGTTCTTTAGGGAGTTACTTCTCATGGGATACAACTATCTTACTGCTTAACTAGAAGAGATGAACCAATGCAGAGAAACTCAGCAGTGGGACCACATGCCTGCCACAGCTCTGCATGGAACTGCCTGCCCTTTTTCCTTCAAATAAACACATAAACCACCTAGATGGCTTCCAGGCTGTAAAACAAAAGGCCACTAATAAGAGGCAACAAAACTATAAGATAGAAACCACTTCAGATAAAGAAATCTCAGACATGTCACAAGGGAAAGACTAAATAAGAAAGACAGGAAACCAATCTCTTCCCTGTCAGTCTGTCCTCATGGGACCAATCCCTCACTCTTTCAGTGGCTTTAAAGGTTGCCCAAACTCTCCACAGTATTCGCTAAGTCACTGGAAAAATAGCTCCCTTGTTATTACCTCACAGACTTGGTCATGTATCTTCTCCCTGATTCTCATACTCTAGTTCCCTTGTTTGCTCTAGGTGAGAGCCCTTCTCACAATCCCAGCTGCACAAAGGGAAGGAGCCTTTTCCTTCTCTCCTCCCAGGCCCTTTCTCCCTTAGCTCCAAGCACTCTTCACGCAAAACATTATATGCAATACATATGTACTAACCTGGCCCATCCTCAGCTGCCTTAATATAATCACTGACCCCAGTCACTCTAATTTCCTTTGTCAGTCATTTTAATTTCCATAGCAGATAAGTGACATATGGTCCCAACTAGTGGCTAATTACCAACCGCCAGCTAGAACAAAAGGCATTAATGTTTGCTTAATTGTTAATTGCTTTTGACCAATTCCCTCAAAATAGTTGGGTTTATTCTCACTGTAATTCAAATTTTTGTACTTTCAGAATATATTTCAAAATAGCAATACTTCTCAGTTCAACTTCTTCAATTGTGATTGCTTCTGGTAAGAACAGATGGGGGTTTTCTTTGCTACTGTAGGGTTAATTTCCCTAACCGAGGCAAATTTCTTCTGTCTTAAGAAACAATAAAGATACATTGTGAACTTGAAGTAATTCTCCGAGGAATCATAAACACACATGATGACAAAAGAATTAGTTAGGCCTTACTTTACTTGGATATGTGGTTTATTTTGGTTTGGTTTTCTTTTCCTCGACAAGGGGATGTTTAGAGGTTGCAACAAAAAGATGTTCCTAAAAGACGCTCACATTCTTCATAAGGATTTGTGAGTTGTGCAGCTGTGGATAGGATATAATCCAAAACATATTAAAAAACCCCAAAATATTTATTTTAATGACCTTCCTTCATCCTTTTTGACCAGGGCAATTTATGGAACTGGATATATGGCCGGTAAACAACCAAAATAATATACTTGGTTAAAACATCTTTTCTTCCCTCTTGCCCAACTCACACTCGTTGCCCCTGCCAGGTGGCTGTTGCCACAGCCTGACACACAGCCAGGCAAGGGGCAGGTCTTTCCTCCACTTCAGAATCCTTGTTAAAACTGCAGGAAAGTCATTTGCTCTCTCTGCTCCAGTTCCTCATCTATAAATTGAAAAGAATACTATTTCCAGGACTATGATAAAGAAAATACTTTCCATTACGGACTGGGAAGTGCTTAGGTGTAAAGGTGCTGATATAAGTACCTTAGATAGATAAGTATCTGGGGTACAATACAGGCAGATAACAAATAGCTTAATCCAGCTCCTTATCAAGCTAGTCAGCAACTTTTGCAGAAGCAGGTTGTTGGACACAGGAGAAACCACTTGAGGCTCAGAGTGGAATCTATTAGAGATGTCTGAACTCGACATTAAGGACTGCTCAAACTAGTGAAGTGCTATTAGTCCCAATTTACAGATGAGGCATCTGTGGTAAGAAATTTCAGGAGTGCTTATTCTGCTGCCTCTGCCTTTCCAAAAGGCTGGGGCGAGTAGCTTTGCAGCCCCAGCTGATACAGGAACGAAAGCAGCATGGTCATCAGCCACGTGTGGTTCCTGTGATTTCTGTGCTGCCCTGCAGTGCATTCAGAGTTGGCATAAATTAAATGCTGATAAATTCAAACAAGTGACAGAGTGCAGTTTTGCACAAATCCAGCATTATGTTTGAATAGAAGCTCCAAGCATGCAAAAAATGGGGATCAGGCATCTAGAATATACTCTACAACAGCTATGAAATTTCAGCATCATGTTTTTTTCATGCATTCAAATAGGATCTGTCTCCCTACGCCTACTCTACATCATCTGACTGGACTGCCTGCTGAGAAGCAACAGTACTATGGCAGTTCTCACTGAGAGATCACTCAGTCACACCGTTTACAGCTATAGAGACTGTAAATCTCTTAGGGAGACTATAAAAGGGTGACTGTTAAAAAAAAAAAGAAAACAAAAACCAAACAGAAAAAAACCCAACTGATTGTTTGCTAGATTTGTTTTCAAAGTACAGTGTTCATTCCTATTTGTTAAGCATTTTACTACAGCAACCAGGGTATTACATCTAATTCCCCTTCAGAAAACAAAGTTGCTTGTTGTGGGAAGGTATGTATTTCAGGGGTTTCCCTCTGTCACTCTTCTCCAAACTCCTGAATTGAAACATAACTGCCTTTAGTTTTTAAGACCATGACCTGGTTGTGTCTGTCTGTAGTAAAGTAAATTTTACAAGTGTGTTTTGTAGCCTTTTCTGGTTTAAAGTCCATAGTATTTTGGTGACCATACTGCATTTTGCAGACCATAGTGCATTTTAGTGCCTTCACTCTATATGTAATCGGGTCGGTTGATCACTCCTAGATGTTAATTTAAGGTCCAAACCAGACTAAATCGAGAAACTGCACTACTCATTTCCAGTTCTGTCTCTGAAGTACACCAGAATTCAGAGAAGAGAAAGTAAATGAAAAATGTGTTAACTAACAAGAGATCAGACAGCTGCAAAACCAATGTTTGTAATCTCCCATTACACATGCACAAATATTTCCATTTCACAGAGAAAAATTCCTAGATTCACTTAAATAGGAGCTAAGAATTGTGCAGAAATGACTTAAAATGAGTGAAAATCATGTATCACTGTTTAAGCTGCCACTAGCCATAAAGCATTTTGATAATGACTTCTACTTTGAGACTACAGATCAGACTTGTTTGAGTAGCTAAATCGCTCGTGCTCTTATCCATCATGAGCAGATAGCAAAGTAACCTGGAAGATATTGCTTCTGGGTGGAGAGGAGGAGGAGAACTAAGTAATTTCTTCAGTGGATGAAGAAACTCTTGAAAAAAAATTCCAGTTTATTGCAGAGGAAATTATTTTGAGATTTAGGGAACTTTGACCAGTCCCAGAAGCTTTTATGTAACAGCAGGAGGAGAACATACTTCATGGACACTCTAGTGTAACATTCAGGCCTCCAGCTTAAAGATTTTATTTCAAAGATTTTGTGTGCATATAGAGCTAAAAAATGTCATTGTATAAATACAAATTTATTATTATTGTTATCATTATTATTAAACATTTACACAACCACTGCAAATCCCAACAGCTAAGGAGAAATAGAAGGCAGGGAAAATGTTCTTCAGTTAGTGTTAAAATCAAATCTGAAATGAAAAAATCCATTGAATTACTTCTTTTTCTGATCAATTCATTGTTTCACCAGATGTCGGTAAAATAGGAGTTACCTATGTCATGGATAAGCCTTTGGTTAAGCTCTGTAAATTTTTGGTTATGAACTTGATGACTTGTGTATTTCCAAATTTCGCTGTTAAGGTTCTGCTGCATGTTTAGGATATCCATAGCACGCTAAGTACAGCTTTGTAAACTCTCTTTTTGGAAGCACCAGGAACACAGTATCATATTTTTTTCTATAGTTAAGGAAAGTGTTATGACAGTATCTCCTCTTTCTATGTTTCTATAAGGAATCACAGAGAAGCATTAACTTATTTCAACAGAAACATTGCCCTTCTTTTTAAACAATTATTAATTACATTTTTCCTTAGATAGCAATCTTTTACTAATATATAATTTTCAGCAGCGTTTTAGCTCATGTTTCTATCAAATAATTAACACTTCTTACTTATTTTCCAAAGTAGCTATTTCATTTACAAGAGGCCTATTAAGAGTTATGTTTTTCCTCATTAGATATAATTGAGGGATGTGACATTTTGTTCAAGAGAAACTTTTTAGTCTTAATTAGTAAAACAATGCAATGTTCCAAGCTTCCGCTGAAGTTTGGTGTGACATTACTTGAAATTCTTATAACCTAAAAATAGATAGGGAAAACAATAAGAAGAAAACTGGAAAAATGATCACGTAACACAACAATTTTACCTTCTGAAAACTGAAGTTTCATAACCTGAAGCTGAGACTGCAGTCTTGAAAGCATTTATGCATATGCTCAGTTTTAAAGCTGTATTGTTTAACAATGTGAAACGTATTTACCCCATCTGATGACAAGAGAATTGTATCAAATATAACTGAGATCAGAACTGATGGTCTAGATTTGTGATTTATGTGTTAGCGAATGTAAAACATGAGACTTGAAGTCTCCTGAAAGGATGATTAATGTTTTTGAAATGTTCCCATGAAGCCATATTCCAAAAGTGTGCAAAGTGTGCATTTTCTCTCACTTTTGACACCAAGCCAGAGAAAACTCATTGGTTTTGATGGTGTTTTGCTTTACAGTTTTAAGCTTGCTCAAACTCAAAACCTCATAGTCAAATTTGAGGGTGGAAGTGGGTGTTTGCCCACACAGGTTGAAGACTAGCTCGCACAAAGCCAGAAAGTTGTGCAAAGTCCTAGTACAGACTCAGAGGTGGGGATGCATGAATATGCAGACATACACAGCTAGAACTCATAAACGTCTTGGTCAGGTCCCTGATTTCAAGATGTGTAACAAACCTGGAATTTCCCCCCATTTCTCCCCTGTACTTTAAGTGTTAACAAGGCGATTGCAGTTCTTGAACATTCTGAACTTGGAATACTCAGCAAGTCAGGATGGCGTCAAGAGTTGTGCCAGGTAAAAGTCAAGTAATTGAAAGGAAAGGGAGAAAGAGAGAGAGAGAAAGAAAGAGAGAGAGAAAGAAAGAGAGAAAGAGAGAAAGAGAGAAAGAGAGAAAGAGAGAAAGAGAGAAAGAGAGAAAGAGAGAAAGAGAGAAA
>JAAGNO010023412.1:15231-28436 GCA_033439905.1 Ceryle rudis | reverse complement strand
AACTGTGGCCAAAACCAGTCGGTAGGAACAGTTGTATGAGGTGAAAGGCTCATTCATATATTTGGTCCAATTGGAGAATGGAGGCGAGATGATGTGACTGTGCCCATCTGTTGAAATGAGCACACAAGCTCAAACATCACAGACTTGCAGGAAGCTTCTTTGGAATCAGAGTGTAGCCCATTGTTGCTTTATTCAATATATGTCTGAAGTTTTGACTGCCATAGATAACACAATTTTAATCTAGACTTGGAGAAGTTCATTTTGTTTTGCCCTACTGCTTAGTATGCATTGTCCCTCAGGGGAATATTTGTTTCTTACAGACTTGCTGTAGGTTGAAATGTTTTTCTCTTATTTTTTTCTCATTGTCTTCCTCTCATTCATGGTTCACTGGAAAAGTTGAAACTCCTCCTAGGGTGAGACAAGGTATGTGTCCAAGCTGAATAAATCCATAAGGAAATTCAGTTTTCCGTGGCTTAAATATGAGACTAAACAGATTGATTCTGTTCTGTGATGATAGATTTCTGCTGTGGTGGGGGCAAGAAGTGAAGTTTCTTCCCTTACTCTTTGTTGTGTGTAAAATTACCTGATTTCTGCCTATCAGGTAGAACTGTGTAATTTCCATCATCCCCTCCCACCTCCTTGGGGTTTTTTTATCACATTATCCCAAGTTTAATGTCAGTGCTCTCCATTATCTTTCCAGATTCCATTTAGTTGGATCTTTAGAAGGGAGCGATATTGATAAGTCTGTCAAAAAGCTTGCTTTTGTGCTGATTATATCTTCTCTAGTGATGAGACTATAGTCCAACCTTTATTGAAAAATATTGCCTGGGCTTTTCCATTCAGTGTCTTCATTATTGCTACAGATTTCATACAGCTATTACAGAACCACCGATTTCTATCAGTTCAGTAAGTGTAGCTTCAACTACAGTGTAGTCTTGCCATCGCATTTCAGTTTAATGTGGCCTTCACTAGAACTTTTATCGAAGTAAATTCTATGATTTTGGAAATGCTTCCTGATAGGAGTCACCGATACCTGCACACAAATTACCTATCTCTGTATCCTTCATGATTTCGTAACACATTAAAATGTCCAACTTTGACATGTGGGGGAAAAAAATAATATCCAGAATTAAAAGAAAACATCCCTCTGAATTGTGGACTTCAAAGCAAAATGCCATTTGCAATGGGATTAGTTGAATTTCTGCTTTTTTGCATGTTCCTATTCTGATTAAAACAAGTGCTCCAACGCGATGATTTGTTTAGCTCATTTCCTATTTCTTGTGTGTGGACTGCCCTACCTGTTTCTACAGAGTTCCAAGTATATTTTTCAGAGTATATTTATAAACCTTCTTTGGCTCTTTCTGCTGTGTCCTTTCTTCCTTCACTACTGTCTCATCAAAGTCTCTGAAAGCAAATGTATTCACCCTTTGTTGCCAGCAGTCTAGCTGTTCGTCAGAGTAAACTCAAGTAAGAGTAAACTGCTTTCTCGGGAGAAAAATTGAACAGACGTTTGTTTCAGTCAACTTTGCAGTACTTAAATTGCTTAAACACACAGACTTCTAACATTAAGAAGAGTGTGAGAGCAGTTACATGGTAGATACTTAATGTGGTATTGAGTAGCCATATAGGGATTTAATAGTTATTTCTCATCCACAGGAGAATAACTATGGACTTGAAAAAAGAGGCAAGAGGCAGTAGGAAGATGAGTGTTCAATGAGAAACACACTAATCTTGGGATAAACCTGAAGAATTCATTTCCTTATGTTACTTTTTCTTCCATCAGTTTATCTTCCATATAATTTGTTCCTTAGAAACATGAGAAAGGGATAGAGTGGTTGAGCTCTTAGCATGTAGTACATGAAGCTTCCATCCCTCTTCTCAGCAGTTACATACTTATTTGCAAGAACTAATGCCTAGCTGTGTCAGAGGAAGGAAATGGTGACATAATGTCAATCCAGGAACTGTGCAGGAGCTTAGCTTGAGCCACAAATGAGGTATTCACTGGAGCATGAGTCAGTTCACTTTCAGTCCATCAGGAAAGCAGGACTTTCCAAGGGGTTGAGAGAGGTGCCTGGGCTCTTGCAACTGAATGGGTAAGCAGTGTGTCCCTCTAAATTTTGAACTATACTCCATGTCTTGATCCTTCCACCCCTACCGATGCATAGCAATACATGGGCCTTGCTATGCAAGTGAAGTAAAAGGCTTGTGATAATCCCAGGTTTAAAGGTATAGGACAGATGATCATGCACCTGGCATCTGAAGGTGTCCTATAACAAAGTATTGACAATGACAGCCGTGTTGCTTAGAAGGGAGAATTTAGTGAGTCCACTTAACATCCTAATTTGTGAAGGTTGTTTTTGTCCTTGCGGATGTTAAAAGTTCAACTTACAGTTCAGTACTACTGGAGAGGTGACTGTATTTTATTATACATGACAAAAGAACTCATTCTTCACCCAAAGGGTTGTTAAGCACTGGAACAGGCTGCCCAGGGAAGAGTTTGAGTCACCATCCCCAGAGATATTTAAGACGTGTATATGTGGGGACATAGTTTAGTGGTGGACTTGGCATTGCTGGGTTAACATTTGGACTTGATGACCTTAAAGGTCTTTTCCACCCTAAACAATTCTATATTCTTCTTGGCTAGCCATGCAGTTCTTAAAATGTGGTGGCAGTAGCCTGCAGATGACTTCCACCAAATTACAGGAGGTCTGAAATTGTTTTGCAAGAACCAAATCAGACTCCTCTCCTGTAAAACATCTAGTATATTATGCTATGCTTTTCTTTAATGGTAGAAGCATGGAGATAGCACCATTGCTGAGCTACAGACTGGAAGCTTCTTGCCTTTGTAGCCTGTAGCATATTCAAAACAGGAGCATCCTAAGTAGTCATGAGAGTGTAGTAGAATAACATCTTTTGAAGCTTCTTTGAAACAGTGAATTCAACTGTAAGGAAAACAATACTGTTAAGTCCACTTTAACCACAAACAGGGTAGAAGAGAATGAATTGGAAATATTAGAGGGCAGGAGAAGAGTTGTACTTCACAGAAGATTGTAAGTCAGGTGAAATAATAGCTTGAAGCTTTATATTGGAGTCCCCCAGCACAAGGAAGGGAACATGTTGTTCTTCCCCAAAAACCTATGGAGATTCTAGCGTATGCCAAGTCCTAAATATCACAAGTACTTTTCTGAAATATATGTGTGCTCTCACATTGCTTAGTGGCGTTGCTGTTTCACTGGAATGCACTGAAGATTAGTCCTGTGTCCACTAAAGTTAAAGTGTGTGTGCTGACTTACAATGGGATCAAAGTTTTTCTGAGTCATTTCTACCGTGGTTTATTGCAAGCAAGTAATAGCAATACTTGTTACAGAGTGAAACAAGGTTTTAGAAATCTTTGGGATGCCATTTAAAACCCTGTCATTGAATAATTACTTTTTAGACTGATGAGGCTGTGTGCAGTCCAGGAGGATGGGAATGGGCAGGTTTGGAGGAACACTGGAATTACAAGGCAGTGTGGATGCTGCAGGAGTGGACTAAACTACTACACTCTAGGAAAAAAATACTCCTGACTGGCCTGGTGACTGAGTAAGCATTCATCCTTTGAGAGGCAGTCAGTCTTAACTTTTTCTGTACAGGGACAATACTGTAGAGTAAAATGGGGTGGGTGTTTACAATGTACTCTCTAGATCTCACTAAATCCCTCTGGATACACCCAGTGCACATAAAATGCAGCCATACAGTTGCTATGATTATCCTGTAGCAATGTCCACCCTGACCAGCTGGGCTAACTTTCTGGTGCTAGCTGCTCCCTGTCGGAGTAGACATGTAGGCCATGTAGCCCTAGGGGCTGCTTTCTCTCTGGTGTCTATGGTTCATGCAGAGTATGGTTTGGCTTGCTTGGGGATGTGATTTTTCCTTTAAACTCATCTTTTAATTGTTTAACTTTGAGGACTCTCCCAACTTTGCTCCTCTTTCTGTCCCTGACTTTCAGATTCCTACAATGTACTTGTAGCTAATTTATTGTGGTATATTTTAACTAAAAGAATGCATGACTGTTTTGCATTTGCCTTTGCATTAAAATATTTGGGATACATGGCATCCCTAATTACTAACTTGGCTTCATCTTGAATCTCTTGGTAATGATACTTTTGAGATGGGAGATGTTAATCCCTTTGTTGAGATCAGCCATATGCTCTTTTCCTCTGATTATAATTACTTTCTTTTTATAAATTACCATGGTATTATTGAATTGCACTGGAGAGGGAATTTGCACTTTGGCTGGCAGGGAAGATCTTACAGGTGTGAACTGTGCTATGTAATAATCTTCATGAGCTGTCTCATCTTTTTTTTTTTGACAGTTTTTCATCATAACTGTACTCTTATTGAAGTTGAAATGTTTGAGGAAATGGATTATTCTGACAAACTTAGGAAAAAACCTTGAAACATTAAGTTTTGACAACTCTGATTAATTTTCTCTTGACTTGAAAGTTTAATATCAGCTATTGGTATACTTAATATCATATGCACATATAATTTGCATTTAAGATTGTGTTCATCGTGTTCTAATCTCTTTCTTTGCTATATGGCAAGGTTAAGTAAAACTGCAGTTTCTGGCAGATGTTGCCGAAACCATTCTTGAAGTTCTCAAGTCTGTTATCTCCATGAGTGACCTATTCTATTGTTTTCTTTTTTTTTCTAATCCAGAACAAAAATAGAAGTATAATGTTCAATTTCATAGCAGAAGAGACTTTAGTTGTGGACTGACTCAGCAACATTAGCTTGCTTTGCTACTTTGGGCAGTGATTTCTTTGTGTTGTGCAGGCCAAGTTGAGCCAGGTCTGTGGTCTGTGAAGGTCAGGTTTTGTTTGGAGGCTAAAAAAAAACAACAAAACAAACAAACAAGAAAAACAGCCTCCCCAAAAGATGGCTTTGTCGTCGTCTTCTTTGTTAAAATTAGGCTCATTTATATGTTCAAAATTATCACTGAAGTGTTACTAGACATTTAAAAAATTGAATCAAGATTTAGTTTCTGTTTTTTCTCCGAGGGAGCATAAAATTAACTGTGCGTTTCAGATTTTCTTGTAATTTCCTTGCCATCATAAACCCTTCCAATTACATTCTGTTGTCCTCTGCTTGCGTCTGGTTAGGACTCTTCATTGCCCTGTCCTTATTTTTTGTGCTGCTTTGCATAGCTACCCTGAGACAATTCGTTTTGGAAATCAGTGAAATTGTTTTCTTTTTTCCTACTTGAAAAGTTCTAATTAGGAACATGGCACCCATGAAAACCTAAATTTTCACAGTTGCAGCTCTAGGGAATCTGATTCTGAATAAGCCTTGCAGATTGAGGTCTCCAGCAGCTCTGTGTTCTGGAGACTCCACCAAGGGAGTGGAGTGAAGGAACATAAACCCATGACTTCATAAAATTTGCTACTGTAGGTTAAATTCAGATCCTCCAATGAGATAGCTGAAATGCTGATCTGAAAATCTAGGAGAAATATCATGTGAAAGAAATATTTGTACCCGTGTGTGACTGTTTTCTACATGTTTCCATTGGGTTAAGACTGCAGGAGTCCTCTTTCAGATGCCAATTGTCCTAGGTGTATGTAATGACAGATTTACTGTGAGGTAAGCTTATGGGCATGGGTATTTGAATACAAGGTACATGTTGTATTCTAAATTTGTGAGGTAGCCAATTCCTTCATAATTTCCTATGCATCAACCAGTCATAAATCTAATTAAATCTAGATTGGGTAGCCTTCTGCATATGGGATGCAAATATATACGCACTCTTATTTTTAAACAAAGGAAATCGTGGTCATGTATAAGGACTTGAAGGGGGGGGGGGGGAAAGATTAATTAAGTGATGTTTGAATGAAGTTCACCAACAGTGAAAGACTCCGTTTGTTTTAAATTTTCAGCTACAGACAAAAGAAAAATCCAATACAGGGCAATTTCTTTTCAATAACTGTGCTTCATTTTTCAAAGGCAAAATTTAAATCATACTGCTTTTTTGAATATGTACATATAGTAACAGACATGATTCTGTGTTTTCTTACAGAAAAGAGCTAACACCTTTAAGGCTGTTGAAGAGCTATAGGCTATATTTAAAGCCAGAATTAATGAATATTCTAATCTACAATGTAGCTTTGAAAATACCAAACAGCATTTATTAAGTGGAGAAAGATAAACATAAGGTGACATTTCTTGTTCTGCAGGCATTAACAGATAAAATTAGAAAAAGGATCTCTGACCATTAAACTGAGGAAATGGTTATATTTCTGTTTTCACACTAGCTAAAATTGGGCTAACTGGTCCTGTTGAAATACTCCTGTTTTGGAAAAAAAGGTGATTGAATTGATCTGGATTACTATACAGTGTGCAAGTGTCCCAGTTTCTGCTGAAGAATGATGAAGATAGTTGCTTTCACTTCATTAGCCTTTTTTTAGTACAAACAATATTTTCCTTAATAGAAAATAAAAATGACCTGGGAGTTATATGTTCAGGTTGAATAGATGAAAGGGAGAGAAACCACTGCGTTTTGATTGACCTACAATGAAACCATCTTACGGAGGGGAAAAAAAAAAATAGTAGCTAGAAACTCCAAATGTTCTTTTTTTTTCTTTCTTTCTTTTTTTCTAAATTTCTCAGAACTTTTCTGTTATAGCAGTTCTAACTGGATATGGTGTGTCTTTTTATGGCTGGGTATTAACACTGAGTATTTCTGTTTTATTGGTAGTATTAGGAGAAAGCTGTGGTGGTGATCAGTAAATAATAATGATAAAATACTGTCTGTTCATAAAAATCATTATTTTGTGTTTTAAATTTTTACACGGAAAACATTCACTAAAATTTAATGTAATGAAGCAAAGTATAAAAGTTGAAATATATTAGAGGGGATTTTTAAAAGTATTTTTATTTCAGGTAATCTCTAAACTTGTGCCTCAGTTCTGATTTCAAACAAATCCAATTTTGAAATGTGGTAATACCTGCAAGTGTAGTTCCCAAGCGCTCCAGTTCATTTTCTTGTCACTGCAGGAGACATTTGTTATTGGCAATCTCAGAGGAAAGATATGTTCTTGAGTGGGAAATGAAAAAGGTAATTTTCATTAAAATACAACAACTAACTTGCATGAAAATTTGAGACTACAGCCAATTCAGCCATGTAAATAAAACAGATGCTTTCTTGTGATAAAGGCAGGAAATCATGGCAGAGAATTAAAAAGCCTGGCTTATTATGCTTGCTTGAATGCTTATAGATTGCAGGTCATTGAAATACTAGTTCCAGAGCACATTCCTACTAATTCTTCAACTTCTTCTGCACTGAGGTCTCTAAATGAGCCTTCCAACCCATGAAAGGCAGCTTATCTATCTCTTATTAAAAATGATGATCTATCTGTGGTTAATATGAGAGAATGTCCATCAGAACTGTGAAGTGTGGTACAAGGTATTCCTGGGAAATTTCTGGGTGGCATTTAAAAGTCTAAATACTTCTGATTTCGGGTGGTTTGCCTTATGATAAAAAAAAAACCAGTGAAGAAAGATACTTTCTAAAGTGAGTTAAATGGTTTTGAAAAATTTCTCAAAAATATTGAAAGGTTGGATTTTCCCATCAAAATCTGTTAGGGCATACTTTAAAGCAGCATTGCTCGATATATGGATTGTTTGTTTCCCAAGGACTGTGGGTGAAGGATGTGACAACATTCTCAAAAACCACTGAAGTATGAAGCTCTGCTCAGAAGGAAAGAGACCCAGTTAACACCGTGCCTTCCCCTGACAGACAAGGGACCTGGCTGTCATTGCATTCCCATCAGGAACTGAAATAGAGCTGTTACTGGGTGGACGAACAATCGGAGAGGCCTTGGCAGCAAGCCTCGCTGAGCATTAACTTTTAAAAATTACTTCCTGATTATAAGGGTCAAATTAAGTCAGGAGGGTGCACAATTTAAGAAGGGAAAGGGGGAGGTGAGCTGGATGAGCTGGGTACAGTGGCTATAGTACCTGGTGAATGTTTCAGGGCTTTCTCCTGGGAAGGTAGCTGGCTCCTGATGTCAGTTCCTGCCTTTGACTGGAGAAAACCCTTTTTGGAAAGCCACCTTGCACTGCTGGAACTTGCCATGGGTGTCACAGATCTGCTTCTGAGTGTTTATGTGACTCTTGATGTTGGGCTTTGATGGCACTGTTGGGTTGGGACCTCTACTCTGCCCAGGCATGGGGATGCCATTTGGTCTCAGCAGGGGCCACAGGTTTGCTCCAGGTGCCCACTAAGGGAGGTGTCTGTGCCCTGACTGAGCAACCTGGGTGTCACCTTAGGGCCCTTGAAGACCTTAGCAATGCTTCTATCCTGACTCGGGGCCTGGGAGCTGCAGCTGCTGGGATCCTGTGCATTGGTGAGGTGAGGGATATTTGCTCTTGCTCCAAAACCCAGTGGGGAGGTGGCTGGGGTGTCTGCCAGACCCTGCTGAGAGATGGAGACAGCAGCATGCCTGGTGCCTGTGGGAGGCTGCTGTGTGCTGCTCTGGAGCCTGGCCGATGGAGGATGGCCCTTGCTGCAAAGGCCTCCTTGTGGTTTCAGCTTAGTACCACCATGCATATGCCAGCAAAAAAGACCATAGGATAGTTCTTGGGGAAAAAGGAAAGGACAGTGAGATAAGGTGTATATTTATCTTTAAATGAAAGCCTGTCTTTTATCTATGTCGATTCACTGATTTTGGTTCAAATTCAAGCGCTGATAGTGGTCGAAGAGAGAGCCTGTGTTGTCCCACACAAAGCAAAGGGTGAACATGGAGACTGCAGTAAATAATGCAGTTGTTTATCTTCTTGATGGTCATGCTCTAGATACTTTATAACAGTCTTTAACTTAATTACATTCTTTTTCTGTTCATTTTTAGGACCAGCTCTGCTGCCAGTTCAACAAAATAAGAAAACCAAAATCTTCAGGCAGATTACAGTCATGTAAGTGTTTTATTTAATTGCTTCACTTGCTGTGGCCAAGGTCTAAAATATAGAATTGGTGTACTGTGTATTAGAAATACTAGATATGGTATTAATTTTTATGACAAAAGGCTGTCTAAAGTGATGTTAACAGCATCTCATGACTGTGAAAAATGGTACCACTTAAGCATGTTTTCACCACAGGTAAAATAGTTTAAAAACTACAGAAGGTTAATATAAATACTTCAATTTTCAATGTTGTCAGTCATATTTGTTTTTATTGTATAATGATAGTAGCTGTACCCCCTTTGATACATTTTTTGAGAATAGAAGCAGTGACTGGGAGCTGAAATAACTAAAAATCAGTCAGTCTAAAATATTTTCTATTCCACTATCAACAGCAACAACAATTGCTCAGTACCGCTCATTAATATGTTGAGTTCTGGCATAAGTGCATTTAGAAAAACTGATTATACATTTGCCTAGTGAAGAGAGGAGAAAAAAAAAAAAAGATTTAGTTTTAAGTTTTCATTTCTAGGAAAAACTTGATTATGAATGGACTATTTAAACACTACCATCGTCACCAGTAGAATACAGTTTATCAAATAGTTCTCTTGGGTAAAGTATGATAAATGTTGTCCTGTAAATAGAAGAGTTTAATATGGGTTTAAAACATCCTTCAGATATATAGTCATAACTAAAATAAAGGGTTTATGGATTTCCTTTGAAAGCTTGCAAAACAGTCACCATTATTGGTATTAATAGCTTTTGAAGTATTGCAGGTTTGTTCTATATGGGTGATTCTAAATGTGGGGATAGTATTTTTATCTCTGATCACCAAGCAAGAGCTTTAAAAATTTCATTCAGTGTGGGGGGTAGGGGGAAAGATCGAAAACATATAAATCTTATGGAAAAGGGAAAACTGTGAGGGGATTTTGGAGCATCAAATTATTTCGCTGAGATTTAGCTTCAGACAGCTGTGTTTTTTATTTTTATTATTTCTTTGTACTATATTATAACTACATATATGTTATTACTACTACATCACACTTTATATAACAGATAACTAATACTTAGTTATTAGCATCTCAATGCTATTAAATTTGGAAGTTTTACCAAGTTAAGCATCATATTTAAATTCTATAAGTTTTTCCCCTCTCACATCCACCACTTTAAAAAAAAAAATCTTTCTTTCTTCTTTGGTTATTAAATGAAAGTGTTGAAAAGGCTCTAATTGTTGAGGGTATCAATGGAAAACCAAATACTTATTTTGGAATAGCTCTGATCTATAAGATGGTGACACTGACACTGAAATACAAACCACCAGTTCTTTTCTCCAGATTAGGTCTTCTTGCTTTTATATGGATTCTTAAAAAGAATAAGACAGTCCCCAATACTCAATCCTGAATCACAGTTCCTTCTGAACCACAGTTAGCTCTGAATAAGTCAGTTTGTCGACAAGCTGTTAGACTAAGAGATCTCAGCAAAACATTTTACTCTACTAGGGAATGTTGCAGTAAAAGTAATGGAAAAAATGGTGGTCTAATAAAATTAAATCACCGCAGATAAATAAAGGAGAGATTAATGGTATTTAAAGAAATGTGTTAAGTGTATGTAATTATCTCTGAAAGAGCCTTTTATTGAGACAGAGCAAGAGGGCAAACTGTTGGCATTGAATGTCAGTGTGTAAGAAGAATTGCTTCAAATTGAAGTAGACACAGCTGCTATTAATGCCTGAATTAATTTTTCTTCCATCAATGCATTTGTTAGTTCTGTATGGTTTTTTTTTAACTGGCAGTAGAACATAGTGAAATGGATTTTCCTTACTTTTTTTTTTTTTAATGCATACTTTCTGGGGAGAGCATGAAAATGGCACAGAGGAGGGGAAAAAAAGCAATCTTCTGCTTGATACTGGGGTTTGAATAGAGTTTCAAAATTGAGTTGTGTTTTCATAGATGGGGTATTTGTATCCCCGCCTTGTGATATACCACCACTGAAATGTGATCATAGTAAAATCTGCATGATAAAATGCATAATTATCAACAAACAAAAAAACCCCAGTGTCTTGTATTACTATTCATTATTGCTTTATTGTTTATTTACATGGGATCAAAACAGACCTTTTTTTAATATAGTATAATCTCTATATACTAAAGAATAAGGTCTTCGCCTTTGAGGTACAGCCATCTCTGTAAAAACTCCATATCTATATCTATGTCTATCTCACCTGTTACTGGAGTTTCAGTTACTCTTCTGACACTGCTGTCTCTTAAAATATCTGTCACTCTTTTGGAATAAAGCGTAATTGCTTTTAGCAATCTTGCTTTTCTCTGTCAAGATTAAGAGGTGCAAGCAGCAATAGCTGCATATTAATGCCTTTATTGTGTATGAGACATTTGGATACTCTTGCTTTACCATGGCAACATATTACCACTGAATAGTAATATTGGCTGCTGTCAGTAAGAGAGTCATATTTATAAATTACCAAGGCTAGCACTACTGTCTGCTCTTGTAATCTGGAGGTTTGAAGGGAACTGGACGCAAATGACGACAGTGATGTCAAACAATGCTGACTGATGAAGTATGGAGGAAAAGTACAGTTTGAAGCTCCTGGCATAACCATGATGTGTGAGGATGTTTTTGAGCATCTTCTATTCATCTTCTATCACCTTTAGGTTGGTGGTATAAGGGAACACTTGTTACAGAGCAATAATTGTAACTAAAAAGACCACTGCAGTCTATTGCTAACATAGGCAATAAAGAGATTCTCAGACAGTTACCATAAAGATGCAGACATTCTGCTTCTGGACTGTCTGGGTCTGAGACTTACCAGTGCAGTCTAGGTGTTTTAATTCTGTAAAATGAGAAATCATCCAACAGCTCCTCCAACCTGGGGATCCAGGTGATGTTGGCAATCCATATCTCAAAGTGAGCTTTGAATCTGTACAAGAAAAAACAGGCTGGGTAACATGTATTGAGCTTTGGCCTCCACAATGAATATTTTACACAAAGGATTTGAAATGGGTTCATTTTTTGCAGTGTGTTCTGTTAAGCACAAAGAAGAAATCAAAGAATGTTTATTAGGATGTTGGCCAGTAAGCCCACATCTGTAGATTTATTGCTGGACTTCTAAATTAATATCTAGGCACTGAGATCTAAATGATGTAATTTTTAGAAGTACTGAACAACCGCAGGCAACAGAAAAGTGATGATTTGCGAAGGTGAAAGGGAATGGAACCATAAACATGGATCCCTGTCCTTGCAGAGCAAAGGCTGCATGTGCACCCTTGCAGTTCCACTTGTACAGACTTTTAAAAGAACCTTGTAATTAAAGTTTGATATGAGTTTTAAATCCTCTAAATAAAAATATTGGCTCACTGGCAATATAGATGTTTAATGCATATTCTCTTTATTTTCTGTTCCCCAAAGGAGTTCACCATGGGGCCAACAGATGTACAATGTTAAGATTGCCAGTCTTAAATTCTTCCATTTACTGGTCTTCATTAAGATTACTTTCTTCATCAGAGCTTGGATTTAGTAAATCTTTCTTTGTTTTCTTTAACTTTCTTTCTTTCCTTCTGTTTTTATTTTAGATAAACTTTTATAGAAATAATTTAAACTTACGCATAATTTGGTTCCAAGTTGGGTTTGGGTTTTGATTTTGGTTTCGTTTTGGTGTTCTGTTTTGTTTTTATTATTATTATTATATCCAGTCTCTCCCCCTGTATTTCGATTTACTGAAATGAAAATACTAGATTATGAAGCTCATGTTTGGAGTTCGTCCAACACTTCAATAAATACTAGTATAGTTGCTTATTTAGAGAGATAATAGTATGTTGACTTTAATTCCTGTATTTTATTTAGTATATACTTTTGCCTTTCAAAATTTGCAACTAAAACAATCTATATTGACAGACTGATGTTCTTTGCCTTATCAAATAAAAACAAAAGGCTAAAAGAATTTGAATGGCATCTGAAAAATACTGTGAATTGGGTTTTACAGCATCTTAATTCATTGTTTTGCATTTATCTATTTTTAACAGTGTCTTTGCAAGATCTCTAACTAGGCCAATTACTTGCAGACATTTGAGATAATTTTTATTACTGGGTAACAAATACAAAATACATGATGGTTGTGGTCTGGTTGCTTTTAGTTGTTTGGGTTTTTTGTTGTTTGTTTTGGTTTTTTTTTTTTTTTTTTTTTTATGTTTTTTGTTTGTTTTTTTTTTTCTTAGTCGGGGTTTTTATTTTTTTGGCTTTATGGGGGGGGATTTTAA
>JAAGNO010023410.1:79701-92272 GCA_033439905.1 Ceryle rudis | reverse complement strand
GCCTTCATGCGGGTCGTGAAGATGATGTCCATGGGGTAGCCCTGTTGCCCAACGGGGTCAAGACTCCATGCACCCCGGCGAGTGCTGAGGAGGACCTGGGCAGGGAATTAGCCCTCCCCTCCGGGAGCCGGGTGGGGCGGTGGGGTGAGGCGGGAGCGCCGTTGCCTGTGAGGGCAGTTGCAGTTGGGGTGGCGTATTGCGGTCCTGCGGCCTTAGAAGTGGGCATTAAATTGAGCGGCGGGTGGAACTGCCGAGGCTCTGCATGCGTTTTAATCCCTAAGCTACTTTGCTTTCGGGCTGCAAAACCTCTTTTGCGAGTTTAATGCTAATAGGAAGCCCTTAGTGCGTTTTTGTCCGCAGATAATTCTGTGTTTTTAAGTTCAGATAAAGTCACGATTTCTGGTTTTACAGATAGGAGATCAGCCCAGTAGGCCTGAAGTGGTGTAGTAAACAATATGGACTCTCTCAGCCTTGTGCTCTCTGTCTCACTCTTAAGAGTCTCAGTCTCCAAGACACAGGCGCTGCTGAAAGGCAGGTATCTCGTAGCTGAAACCTGGTGGTGGGGAGCACCTGTGGTATCACTACTACGTGTGACTGATAGAGGCATGAGAGTCAGTCCCCAGCTGGATACCGTCAACCTGGAAAACACCATAGTACATGTCAGCACTAGCTTTATGAAATAGACGTCTATTTTTACCTTCAGTTAGTTTGATACTGTTCTAGTTAAATATAACTGGTTACACCTTCGTTCTGCAGGTTATTTCATTTTTACATATTACAAGAGTCTGCAGAAGTTGTTTTTTCTCTAAAAAACAAACAGCTTAATTCTGAATCTCAGCAGTTTGTATGGGCTTGTAACAGAAGCGTGGCTAGGTTGTGCTTTTGCTCAAATCTTCTATTTTTGTATAACCTACAGAAACGTATGGTTTGTATAGAGGAGATTTTCATGCTAACCAACATGAGAGATGTGTTATATATGTCTGTATTACCTTTCACTCAACCTGGCTTCAGATGGGCATAAGAAACCTTCTGACCAGAAGCCATGTATCTGCTAGTGTAATATACTCAGTTTTTCTGGGTTATAAATACACCTGGGCTGTATTTCTTTATATTTGTGTTTTGTATTTACTGCCCGACTCAGAATACACATTTGGTGCACTTGCAGCTGTTTCCACTTCTCCGTGTAAAACTTCTTGAGAATGTTCTCAGTATCCTATAAAATAAGAAGATGACCCCAAGGTTAATAGCCGTTTTGACTATTGTTTATTTGTTGGAGGTTACAATGTTTGGAAGGTTTTTGTGGGGAAAAAAAAAAGAGGAAAAAGCACATCTTGTTTCTCTCTTCAATATAGCAAGAGGAATTTGCATAGAGTTTTGAGAGAGATTAAACAGCTCTTTACCTGCTTTAATCTATGCTGTTTATCTGGGTTTTTTTCCTCCAACAATGCAGTCTTTTGTTTAATGTCTCATTGCACATTAAACTGATCAAGACTCAGGATCAAGTTACTTTCTGCTGCAACATCCTTTCAGTACTGCTGTGCAGTAGTTTATACTGGAAATGAGATTCACTGGCAGTTTCTTTGAAATAATGTGCCCTAAAAAGAAAGGATTTATCTCAGAAAGCTTCTAGTCTAAAAACATATGTTTTGTTTGTCTTTTTTGTTTGCTTGTTTGTTGATGGTTTTGGGTTGGGTTTTTTTTTCTTTTTTTGAGGAAAGAATACCTGTGTCATTTTAACTATTTAATATTAGTTTTTATTATGATAGTCCCTTATCTGTGCCCCCTAGTTAAGATTAATTATATCATAGTACTTGGCACTTAAGATGCAGTTCCTGTGGTTTTCGCTCTCAGGTGACAATAGATACTTGGAGTGTTAGCGGGAAGATACAGGAGAGATAGACAAATGGATAGTTACGAAGTGCCAACTAATGAACTGAAAGTAGGTCGAGGAGGCAGAAAGTAACAGAAAGAGTCAAGACTCCTGAAGAACTTTAAAGATATGAAAAAAACAAATGTGTCTAAAGTAGAGTCTCGGTTGAAATTAGAAGAGACTGATACCATCAGTTTGAGAAGCAAGGATGTGATGGTCACCGTTATTGTGGTATTAAGAGTAATACAACTTTTATGATAAGAGGCTACAATACGACAAAGTTTGAATACATTTTTGAAGCAGTGTGAGTCAAAAATAAATTTTGGGCATAGACTGAATTTACAGCCCTTACCTAGTTGACTATTATCAATATTTTTTAAAAAGTTTTAATAGGAAGTTGCGCATTAAAGTACTCAATTGAAAGAATAACGAAGTTTCAAAATTCTAAGTGCTGATACACCTTACGTTTACTTTCTTTTGCTTTATAAAGCATGCTGGTTTGTAATCTCTGATAATTTGATGTTGTCTTACTCTCTTAAGTATGATAGTAAAAAAAAAAATTCCATATTCATTTTCTTTATGTAAAAATGTATGTATTTTATATGCTTTCTTAGCTATTTTTGTCAAGGGGAATCCTAAGATAATAGGAAGCCATTTTTTACTTCTGATCATCGTTGTCAACCTTCCTGTACTTACAAAAAAAAAAAAAAATCCATTATATTATTTTTTAACCAGAGGGACCAGAACAGGACATAGTCGTCAGCATGCGGCCACACAGTGTCCATGCATCACTTTGAAGTGGTTTGTATTAACTTCTTGCTAGTACACATGTTCTGGTTTGAGAATCACGAATTCCATGGAATCAGGGATTCTGTATAGATATTGATGTCATGTCTGTTAGTAATCTATCTGTATGGAATTAACTTGCTCTCTTAAGGGTTTGCTGATTAGATCTTTGATTTGCTGATATTAACTGTAGCTTTTTGTGGTGAAATTTCTGAAGGCTGTATTTATGCCCTTGTCATGCTGTTGTTTAAAAAGATGAAGTGACTGAGTTAGACTGTCATGTAATAGAAAACTCATAGGTGACTAAGCTGATTAAGCCAAAAAAGGATAAGAATATAATTAATACACACAATGTAGTTTTAGGGAAAATAGCAGTTGTAAAGAAAGCTAACTTAATGCTTTGACAAGATTACAAGATTGGCATAAAAGTAACTACATAGCTGTAACACTAAATGTTCATGTTTTCAAACAGTTTTATCAAAGAAGTGTAATCAAAGATCACTGAAAAAAATGTGTTACTGATGCAAAGACTGATGAGTATCAAGTAACAACAAGTCGACAAAGTTCTGCAGAGTAATCTAGATTGTTTAGTAACTTGTGTTCCCTCAAAAATGCGTGTTAGTACAGATACTTGGAAAGTCATATGGCTAGAGCAGGGAACAGAAGCAAGATTTACACGTTTTTAAGCATGTTTCTGTTACTCTAAAAAGAGTCAAGGGATTATAATGAACAAGTCAATATGAACTCCCAGGGCAGTGCTCTGGTAACAGTGAAAATGATCCTTACGTGATATTTAGATACATGACATGAATTTGTGAAAAGGAGTAGAGGGAATTTTATTTTTAAATAGTACTGATACTAACTATTGAAATGCCATGTGCAGTTCTGTTGTCCACAGACCTCTCCAGTTACCACATTTTCTGATATAAAAAACCTCCAAACCAATATGTTTGGAGCCTGTGTGACATTTTTCATGTGTCCTATTACCTCCTTGTTCCTTTACTCGTATCACTCCTACTATTAGCCCTTTTTCTTCCTCTTTAGATTAGGTTTAGTGGTGTCTCTCAGATTCTGTGATCTTTGTTTTTCTGGTGAACAGAATAATGAAGTGGAAGAGACTGCAGGACAGTGACAGTTGTTTCTGTAAAATCTGTATTTGAAATGTGGTAGGTCCACAGCCGCGTCTTAGAAGAGGTAGTGGTGTATTGGTGAGAATGCAAAGCTGCTAAAAATATTCAAAAACTGGAGACAGTGAGACGTGTAAATGAAACTCCCCATTAACTGGAAAAGGAGATTCAGCGGTATCGCACAAGGAGAAAATAAAGGCTTCTAAAGGTTTCTTAATTTGAAGAGAAAAGTAGAATGGATGAAAAAAAAGTCTTGAGAAATTCACATGCTCTGACAAACACGAATTACTGGCTTCAGAACAGAATAGCTGGGTGAAATTTCATACATGCACAGGAGATCATAAACTACAAAATACAGGTTTTCACATCTTGAGGTAAGAATTTAATGGGAAAAGGCTTTTGATAAAAGATCCTTTATTTCTTTTTTTTTTTTTTTTTGTTAGTTAAACTAGCTGTTTATATCACAGTGCAGCTGTATATCTTCTTAAATTTTGTCTTACCTGGAAATTCTGCTTTTACTATTTCTAAGGTTCATTAACACAAGCTAAGTGAGTGCTTTTTCCACTGATGATCATTCTTTGTGTATGAAATTATAAGTTACTTAGTTTCTTTCTCTTGTCAGTTTTTATTATGTCAGCTTAATTTCTGTGGCTTGGTCTCATTTATTCCCCCCTCTAGCATTTTTTCCTCTTAACTGTTTGATGGATGACTTTAGTCAAAATCTGTTTTCCAACTGATTCCTATTTCTCAGTCCTGTAAGAAGTCTTGTGACTTTTAACACTGGTTCATTTCTTTCCTATGTCCAAGTTTCACTCAGTAGCATCGTCCAGAAGCCTGTTCTGTTTCCATGTCCTGGGCCCGCATGGCCACAGCATAAATTTGAGCCCTCTACTGATGGCATATAGTGCCTAAGGAACACTAGATTAATGGAACAGACCTGTGGTGTATGCTAAAGGGGGAAACCTTTCTGCTATGGAAACTGCTTGAAAGAGTCCAGTGCAGAGCCACAAATGATTAAGGGACTGGAACATTACCCTTATGAGGAGAGACTGAGGGAGCTGAGTCTCTTTAGCTTGGAGGAGACTGAGGGGTGACCTCATTAATGTTTATAAATATGTAAAGGGTGAGTGTCAGGAGGATGGAGACACGCTGTTCTCAGTGGAGTCCAATGATAGGACAAGGGGCAACAGGTGCAAGCTGGAACATAGGAGGTTCCATGTAAATGTAAGGAGAAACTTTTTCATGGTCAGGTTGACACAGCCCTGGAACAGGCTGCCCAGGGAGGTTGTGGAGTCTCCTCTGGAGACATTCAAAACCCCCCTGGACATGTTCCTGTGTGATGTGATCTAGGTGATCCTGCTCTGGCAGGGAGGTTGGACCAGATGATCTTTCAAGGTCCCTTCCAATCCCTAATGTTCTGTGATTCTGTGAAATTTCTGTGTTGATGTGGTGGAGATATGTGCTGAAGATATGATGTATTTGGGGTTTTCAGTGGAATGAAGTAATTGAAGAGTGATACAGAATTAACCTTACTGTAGAAAATTGTCGTGTGCTGTTCTAGCACATTATCAAAACTGAAAGACTCTACAGTGGATGCTTCATACTTCTTCGTTTTCTTTGGCCATGCATATTTATAAAAAATACTTTGAATTTGTTATAAGGATTTAGAACAGATTTTTTTCACCCATTAATGTAAATGGTCATTTCATATGCAACTTCTGGTATGCTGAAGGTTCCTGATGCAGCATCATGTTCTTGGGATGGATTTTGTCTATATGCCTTAATGATCATAAGAGTTGTTTTGTATTTTTAGCTCCAGGAACTGCTGCTGATTTTGGAAGAGAAGGTCATTTTAGTTTCTTTCATAACTCATAAAATGCCTTGGCCATGCACTGGTTAGAGGGAGTAGAGACCTACTGATACTGGACAAATACAGCCAAACATAGTGAAGCTCTTTTTCAGTTATTTAAATGTGAAGATTCAGTGAATTCCTGTTGCTTCTGTTTGATCAGTAAAAGATTTTTTTCTGTAATGGACTTTATGCCCAATATGTGTTAAAACTTGAGATCTGCTAAAGAAGGATTTTTTCATTGCTGAAGAAGATGCGGTCTTTTATAGGCACATGCTGTATTGTCACCTGGCAGGCTTAATGTTTGTAATTGGCACTAGGCAACAACCAAGTAGATGGTATTTAATTATTACAGGTATAATCCTAAAAATTAATAGTTTCCAAAAAAATCTGTTCTGTAGTGCTTACAGGTTTCTGTTGTTACTCACTTTTATGACATATATACTTATTTATTCCTGGTGAAGTAGGTTAAGCATAGTCATTAGGAAAACTGTATCTCTGCTCAGTCTGTTCAGGTTACTGCAGCTATTGGTCACTCACTGTCTGTTGAGCGTGTTCTCCACACTGCTCCTGACTTTTTCCCCACTGTTGCCAAGGAGGAATGTTCATTTATTTTTCTCATTTTTCCTTTGTGCAGGAAAGTATCAACAAATTATTGAGACAGGAAAATTTTACAGGTACACTTGTTTAATTCACTATATTCTCTCAACTGATACACTGTACTGTCACTAGACTCAATATTTGTCTTATCATTTACTGTTGGAATTTCATTATTGTTAAAAATTGGTGCCTTTGATTTTAATTCTAAGATGATGGAAGCCAAAGCTGGTAACAGCTCTTGTTGAGGTTCTGTTCCATGCTTGAATACAAGCTTATACCATTAAATGACAATTGAAATTATTATTATTACAAGAAGGAAATTTAGAAAATGTCATAGAAAACATAAATTATGATACTTTCACATTAGGTGTACGTCATTTTTTCACTTACACCAAAAGAAACTCATTGCAATGCCTTCCTGTTTAGTAGAAGAGAAATCTTAGGTTACATGAATGTAAAACTGATAATAGCATTTTTCTGCAGTACTTTAGAATTACTAAAGAATCGTAGAAGCAGACTCATTTTTTCTCTACACAAAATATACTTTTAAAAGAAACCAGAATTTACTGAGATCTTTCTTGCAGCTTGTCATTTGACTAGAATTTCCAGTTTTAAAATAAACTTCATTGTAGAAAACATCATAAAATTCCCAAACTTCTAATATCTAAGCACCAATATACATTTCAAGTTTTAATTTTGTTTAATCACCTGTAAACAAGCAAGAAACAGTCTGGAGATGTTTTTAAAAGTCTGGACAATATGATAATGGAACTCTGCAGACACCATTCCTAAGAAGTAATGCTACAAACTTTGGAGAGAAGCTCTGAAAAAGGAGTATATTATGCTGCGCAGTGGATGCAAGTGAAAGCCTGAAAACCTCTGCTGTCTATATTGTTGGGCTTGTAAGGTAGCTCTGTGAAACATACATTTTATGAAACCTCTCAACCTCTTGGTGATCAAGTGTGGTCTTGAGCAGAGGCTTTCAGAACCAGGCACTGTTTGTACAAGATAAAAGCCAGCAGTCTTTCTCTGCTTTGACTAAAATACGATAAAAGTACAGGAATCATGATTTCTTTTGAAGGTGCCATTGTGAATACAACTGGCCATAAATACTTTTCTGCTCATATTTTTGAGCTTTTTTACCATGCTTTTTTTCCATTTTTGTGTACTTTCACTATCCTTATTTAGGAAAGATTGAAAATAGCCAGAAGTCTTTGTTCAGGTTTTACTCTGCTTTATTCAGGCACGTTCTGACATATGAAACTAATTTTGGAAACAAGTAAGTATGACTTCGTCTCTGATTAAGAGCTGAGCAAAAGGTAAGTTTTGCCTTTGGAAGTTGGCCTTTAGTTTAAAAAGATGACTTTTCCAAAGCATCTAAATTATCTCAGAGAGTAACTCATGTTTTCCAAGGCAATAGTTGCTTGGGAATGCCCAGCTTTAGATGGTTCCAGCATAAGGGAATTCACACCCTTAATTAGATGTTACGGATTCCTGTTCAAAACATGAGAAGATCTAGGAGACTAAGAATAGAATCAATAGGAGTCAGCACAGCTCAGTGGGAGATGCAGCAGACAAAACAAATGTAGAGGAGAGGAATAAAATAGTGCAGCCAACTCTTGGGTGATGAGGCTGCAATCAAAACAAAAAAAAAGAAAATAGGCAAATATGGAGGTAAATGGTATTGAATATAACCATGAAATGAATACTTTTATAAAGTAAAGCATTTAAAAACCATAGTAGGGCTTCTAAGAAAACTTATAAAAAATGCTGATGAGAGATACCAGTACAGCCTGCATGTGAAGAAAATTATCACAAAAGTAAATGGCTACTCCAGTCAATTCATAAATAAATTTCTTGTGCAGCACCATCAGCATAATACTGCTGGAGACTAATGCTTTCATTTCTCTCCTTTTCCATGTTAGTCATGAACATAAAAAATAAATAATAAAAAAAGCCCATTCCTACCTATAATTTTCTCATTCACACTGCCTCACTCAAATCCTTTTTTTTTCTGTAGAAACTAAAGCAGCATGTATTCTTCATTATTACAGCAGTGTAACGTCTTAACTATTGTGTCCTGCTTGCTCTACTTGCAATAAAAGTTCCTTATTTTTAAGGATTTTCACTTACCCGTGTTTGAGAGTCCTTCCTTTCTGTAAAACAGAAAACAAAATGATAACTATAGAGAACCCTATCAGAGGACTAACTTGTAATGCAACAAATTTATGAATTGGTATTCATTCAAATTCAGATGTTTACCTCAAATCAGAATAATTTCTCTTCAAGTGGAAAAACAGTCACCTAACTTTGGCTTGCACCTTACGTAGAAACCTACTATAGTGGGATATATCCCACTTAACTTTTGCCACGGTGAGTTAGGTGTCCAGTGTGAGTTAGTGGTTTAAGCTTCCTCTATAATTCAGAGAGTGAGAAGCCCTTCTAAGGGGGTAATTAATCCTGTTCTGAAATAAGTGTTTAAGATGGGATAAATTGCTTTTCAGATGTATTTCTCTTGACTGGAGAGAAAGAATGAGCTGTTAGACTAAGTACCTATATTTCAAACTGGTCACGTGAGCCAACATGAATCCTGTCCCTTATGGGCAACTTAAGATGGATGGCTATTTAACCTCCCCCATAGTTCATCAGAGACTTACAGGAAGGTTGAAGTTAGAACAGACCTCTGGAGGTCATATTGCTCAAGCAGGGCTACCTAGAATCGGTTGCCCAGGTCCACATCCAGACTGCTTTTAAACATCTCCAAGGATGGAGACTCAACCACATCCGTGGGCCACCTGTGCTGCTGCTCATTCACCCTCACAGTAAAAAAAGTATTTTCCTCATGTTCAGAGGGAACCTCCTATGTTTGTGCCCATTGCCTCTGGTCTTGCTACTGGGCACCTCTGAAAAGAGACTGTCTCTGTCTTCTTTATGCCTTCTTTTCAGGAGTTTATATACGTTGATGAAATCCCTCTGAGCCTTCTCTTCTTCAGGCTGAAGACTTCTAGATCTCTTAGCCTGTCCTTGTATGGCAAATGCTCCAATCCTTGAACTGTCATTCGGCGCCTCATCCATTCCCAGGCAGAGCTTCACACACTCCAACTGCTCTCTCTTGTTAAGAACAATACCCCCTCATCTTCCTAGCCTCTCCCTTCTGAAGAGCTGGTCTCCCTCCATTCCATATGCCTCCCTAATATTCAAAAGCCTATCTTTTTTAATCGGTGGAATTACAGAATTGGCAAGAAATGTAAGACTATTCAACAGCACACAGCTTCTGATATTAAATTCTGGTATTTCCGTATCAGTCTAATTATAGTCCTGTTTGTAATACTCCTTAGCTTTGTGTTGGTTTTTATTTATGCTAGCTACACACTCAGTGAGTCAAATTGTGTGTTAGTGGCCATAAATATTAAAATGATTTTTCCCTTTTAACTGTAATAGTAGATAATATCTTAAGCAGAAGTAAACCTAAAAGTAAAGGGAAAATTCTAAAAGAATGCATCTAATGCTTACTGTCCTATAGCATTTAATATAGTGATATGCAAAAAAAACCCATACTGAAGTGAATCTACTTCTTTGCATTTTAAGTCTCCCAAACCACTTGTGATAGGAAGAAAATAAACCATCTTCGTGTACTTCTGAGGCTGTAGAATTTATGTGGCGGTGGGTGTCGTGCCAAAAGTCATCCTTCAGCTCTTGCCAATGTAGAGTGACATGGACTCTCCTTACCAATTTCTTTAGCATATCAATCATCTGATAAAATTACCCTATCAATATCTAAAACCAAGCTACGTGTTTGGCTTAGTTCTGAGTCAGAGCAACGCCTATCTTCTGAGTCATCAGTATCTGTTCCCATAACCTGCCTACGGCTTTACTTCAAGTTGTGCTGTGTGTCAAATAGACCTTAATCCACTTAGCTTCTGAAAACCAATAGAATTATAGCACAATCAAATATGGCTATCGATAACTATATTCAGTTAGCTGACACAACACATCTACTATTCCACAGGACATAACTTTCTACCTTTCTTCTGCAAGATCTCATTTACTTATCACCCTGAAGTTAAACAGTGATAAGGTATTTGGAATATCAAGTTGAAATGACTTGTAGTATGTTTGCAAGCCCTGAGAATATACATCCATATTTCCTGTTATGCAGTTGAACCTAAATTTCTTTATTTCAAATTAACTTGTAATATTTAAGCCTGTGGGAGAAATTTCTTCTTTTTCTAGTATTAAAACTAGTCTGATCCCTTCTGAAGGACAGAAAGCAGAGAAAAATTGAGCTACCTAAGAACATCAGGAAATCAGCTAGTCCATTCTCGTGTTCCAAAGAGTTACGGATCACTGCATGTCACTTCCGACAGATCATAGAATGGTTTGGGTTGGAGGGGACCTTAAAGATCATCTAGTTCCAACCCCCATGCCGTGGCAGGGACACTAGACAGATGCTTTTCCAGTCTTTTTATTTTTCTGTCCTGACTGTGTTCCAGTATTTGGGATGCTGCAACCTCTTAGAGATCTGCTTTAGTTCTTTGTTATCCCTACCTTGAAAACATTTAGAAACTATATGGAATAGAAACTGTCATAATTTCATTTTTACAGCATTAAAAGGTACATTTGATCAGAAATTACTTTTAAGAAAAAATAAATTAAGGGTCTCACATGATATCCAGATGGGAATATGTCACAGTGTTGGCCTAATACTGCAGGGTCAGGGCACTTGTTAAGAACTATAAGACCTCAAATTTAACCTTCTCTTTCATCTTCTGGGATTTGAGCCTGCATCTCAGAAGGATCCCTTGATCCGCAGACTATACAGCATCTTCAGCATATAGTTTACTCTCTAACAAGATGTAAAAACCTTTGCTGAAACACATGTGCCATACCTCATAGTTAGTTGTCTACCTTCTTACTCTTTTGGTCTCTGACTCACTGATTATTTATGCTTTATATCCATAGTGGAATGATATCATTGGTGGTCCAGGATAGACCAGTGACTAAAGAAACAGGATTTTAATTTAGGTCTGTTTGTTTCTGGATAGTGATTTGAACAGAAGTCTCAAACATTCCAGGATAGTGCATTAACAACTAGTATTTTATTTCTTATTGCTGGATTTAAAAGAACAAGTAGGTATAGTGTATTTCAGACATATTTTTAGCAACTCAGCATAATGTAAGACTGAACACTAGAAGGCTGGAAATGATAGTAAAGTCAATTTTTAAAAAGGACAAATCCCTAGACTATAGAAGCTGGACATGAGCAGCCAGTGTGTGCTTGCAGCTCAGAAGGCCAATTGCATCTTGGGCTGCATCAAAAGAACTGTGGCCAGCAGATCAAGAGAGATGATTCTACTGGTCTACTCTGCTCTGGTCAGACCTCATCTGGAATACTGCGTCCAGCTCTGGAGCCCTCAGCACAGGAAGGACATGGACCTGATGGAGCGGGTCCAGAGGAGGGCCATGAAGATGATGAGCAGGCTGGAGCAACTCTCCTATGAGGACAGGGTGAGGGAGCTGGGATTGTTCAGCCTGGAGAAGATAAGGGTCCAGGGAGACCTAATAGCGACCTTCCAGTACCTGAAGGGAGCTTACAAAAAGACTGTAGAGGGCCTGTTTACAAAGGCCTGTAGTGAAAGGATGAGGGGCAGTGGTTTTAAATTAGAAAAGAGTGGATTTAGATCAGAAATAAGGAGGAAGTTCTTTACCACAAGAGTGGCGGAGCACTGGAACAGGTTGCCCAGGGAGGTGGTTGAGGCCCCATCCCTGGAGACATTCAAGGTGAGGCCTGACGAGGGTCTGAGCAACCTGCTCTAGTTGAGGATGTCCCTGCTCTCAGCAGGGGGATGGACTAGATGACCTCAAGAGGTCCCTTCCAGCCCAGACATTTCTATGTTAATGAAGTTTTGCGCTGCGAATATACTTGACTTTAACTATGAACATGACTTCAGTGTGATACAGAAAGAGGAATTTGAATTCTAGTTACTACCTTCTATTGGGGGCATTCAGCCAAGCTGAATCCTTGTCTTCTGATGGTTATCTAAATGATATAATAGTTCAGCCTTCAAACTTTCTTTTAAAATTATGGTTTCAACCATATGTGGTGTTGAAATAAAATATTTCACATATGATTTTGAATAAATTGTTTGTATTTTTCATGCCTTTTAATATGAAATACAGACCTTAGAAACACAATTTTCCGTGCCGTCTGATGGCTGTAATATATGATGTTCACTGACTAGTAATTTCTGACATCTCCCAGTAATTTGAGAGGGAAGTCTAATAATTCAAAATAAAGTTTATTTTATTTAAACAATCATTTTTTCTACTTACTGGACA
>JAAGNO010023410.1:52432-79601 GCA_033439905.1 Ceryle rudis | reverse complement strand
CAAAATACATGGTAACTTCTGATTTTTGTATTAAGGATTCCCAAATTTAAAATATATTTTTTTAAAAGTTTAAATTAAGTATTAATAGCTTAACTAATGTTTGTAATGACTCTGTCAAAGTTCTGCCCAGCTAAACAGTGTAAGGAAGACTTTGCTAATGCTGTCTTTCCTGTTGATAGTAGTTAGTTGCCTGGTTAAAAAGAGGCTTGCTGCATATGTGCCTTGGTTTCGAATGAATATTCCCCTAACTTACAAGGGCTAATACCAGTATTTTAAAATACATTTCCAAATACAGCTAAATATTTTAAATAGTAAACTTACTGCTTTTTTTTTTTTTTTAACAGATCTCTTTTCATTTACTGTTTCAAGTTCTGAGATTTGTTCTTCATCCCTGTGTTCTTCCATGCATTTTATACTGACTTTACATTGTTAATAATAAGGTTATTTATGAAAATAAGCTAGGCATGGTAAGTAGGAAAAAAAAAAAAGAGGAAATCCATAAACGATAATTTCCTTGCAGTCTTAGGTATGGATGTCATGCCCCCACCTCTCATCAAATCTTTTCAGTTTGGGTTTTCTCACTCAGAAGGAGGAGAGTAGAAGGACCCTAACTTCGTGCACTTCAGACCCAGCTTTGGTTATTTTACAGAGCAACTAACTGACTGTGTCCTAAAACATTGCTGGAGTTCTATAGGTTTAGATTTCTTGTGAAGTTAATCAAACCGAGTTCTTTCAGTAATTTGCTCCAGAGTACATATATTGCCTCTTATACTGCTCCAGCTGATCCAACTTGAGCCATCTATCTGTGTTTGTGGGAGTAGAAACTGTTTCAGACTGCACTGTCTGCAACAGTGATCTTTATGCGTTCTAATATGGCTGCCTTTTTTCTTTTTTTCTTTTTTTTTTTTTTTTTTCCACAATAGTAAGACTGTGTTGATTCACGCTGGCTTATGAACCACAGTGACTTCCAGATTCTGTTTTGAAGAAATTCTGCCTAGTCGTCTTGCAGTTGTACTTTTGGTAAACCCGAAACAGAATAATACTTTGAAGTTGTCTTCATTTTTATTGCATTGATATTTTCTTAAATTTGTTCAAAGATTCTAATTCTATCATTCAGTCTGCTTACGTACTCTCCAAAGCCTAATATAAAATGTAACTGTAATAAATTTATCTTTTACTTGATAGTCTATTACACATTATTGAGTAGTACCAGATGTAAGGAAAATTTCTGTGGCTTTATAGTCAATCATCCCTCCCTTTGGACAATGAGTTATTAATTTTAAATTTTCTTTTTTAAAAAAAAATTAAAATAGTTTCCCAAGTGCTTTTGCACCCACCTTACTTCAGTTTCATCAAGATATTTTTCTTTGATTGCTTGAAATAAAGTCTCATAAAAGCATCAAAAAACTTTTAGCAAGTTAATACATGCTGTCTTTTCTGCTTCTCTCCTATCCACAATGCCTATTGCCTGATTTAGAAGAAGATTAAATTGGTTTAATGCAAGGTGTACAAAGCTGTACAAATCTCTTAGGCTATCCCTTAAAGACCTTCAATTTGTTTGGTTGCTTATTGCAATATCTTTCTGAGAATTACAGTTGGCTGCCTAGGTCATAAGTTCCTAGTTCCCTCTCTGCCGCCTTCTAAAATGTGTTACAGTTCTTTCTGTAACCTTATTTACTGCCTACAGATAACGCTTCAATTAGAAAATTCTCTAGAAAATAGAAAACATGGGTTTGAGGTTGAAGACAAATTTTAAACCCAAGGCAGTCCTTCCCTTAGCAGTGTGCTAACCTCAAGGCAGTTATGCAGAAACCATTCCATTGCAGTCTAGAAGGAAAAAGAATAAATCTGGATCCAGCCTACTCTCAAGCAAGGGTTCACAACTTGTGGATCACAAGTAGTCAGGAATGCCTTAGTGTTGTCTGGCATTATATTTCTGGAGAGGATGGATTTCAGACATGGCACTATCCTCAGGATTTTTTATTGTCTGGGCAGCAGGGTATCAAATTTTTGTGCTATCATTCTAAGTCATTTGCATACTGCTGTGTGCTATATATGTCATATGGAGGCCAAATTCCCCGTTTTGAAACCTACTCCTGGAACAAAGTATTTAAATATTACCTATTTTCATACCCCTTTGAATAGAGGGTGCAATGTGATTTTAAGCTAAGGGTTTATAGCTGATAATACCAGGGGCAGGGAGAGCACACAAGCAAACTGTATAGGAAATGCAGGTGCTGTTCAGTCTTCAGAGCAGACTTGATAGACGCTATGTCAAGCTTTCTAAGGGAAGAACTGTCTGATTATATATAGGCTTACTGGATTTTGCTGCCTTTTTGCAAGGTTAGTGGCATCTCTAAAAAAAAAGTCAAAGAGGAAAAAGAGTACACGTGTAGGGTGATTCCCTCGCAAGGGGAAACTTGTCTCTTTAAAAGCTCCCAAAGCTCCTAATATGCTGTTTATCAGAAGTCCATCATTTTATATTGGGATTTTTAAGATCATTGCTTCCTAGATAAATTACTCTTTGTCCTACAGATCTTGGCCAAAGTCTAATTTGATTGCACCTTTCCTCAGGCAGGCAAGACCACATGTGCTGTTGACCAATGGCCGTAGCTGGTAGGTCCTCTTTCTAGTACTGTTGCCACTGAGTATGTTGGGTACCTCCTAATTTCTGTAGTGGCATCATGTGCTCCTTTGCCCTCATCCCAACAAGCTTCTCTTCCCGTGTCAGTGCCAGGCAGAAATACTACCTGAAGAAATGTGAAGGAGTGGTAGTGTTGGAAAAAAAGGTAAAAAAAAAAAACAACTATTTTTAATCTCAACTATTTGTTTGATCAGCCTATCATTACCAGACTCCGCTGTAATATTGCTTTATGAATCATTTCCACAAAATCCCAAAGAAGAGAAAAATAGTTAATTTCTAAAGCACACAGGACACTTAAGTTCTTTGACTCTGGTCATTGCAGCATTACAAACAATAATTAGACCCCAGGAAAAAGTAGGTTATTTTCCACTACTGGTTCCTTCCATATTGTTTGCAACCTGGTTTTGCAGAGAGCATCATAGCTATTTATAAACTGCAAGTGGGAGCTGGGAATAGGAAGAGCTTTGTGTTCATATAATGACAGTGTCAGGAGAGCAATACTTTAGATAAATTGGGATGGCCTCTACAAAACCCTATTTTTATGGTTGTAATACAACTGGTATTTTGGGGACTGAAGTATCCCAGACACAGGTCAGATTTATGTGATTTATCTCTTCTTGCATATAAAAATAAACCAAGGGGTTTTTGTTTGTTTGTTTGTTTGTTTTTGAGCAAAGCAAAGCTGAGTAAAGCTTTTTGGCCTTTAATTTTAGCTGTATGAAATTAGTCAGTAGGAAAGGCTGTTCACCAGAAAATACAAGCAGTTTACCAGAGAAGGGCAAAAGGTGGTTTTTACAATACCGAGTTATTCTGAGGAGAGAGTACGAATGTGAGTGGGACAGGTGGATGCATTAAAGGAAAAGCATATCTTCCAAAGACCTTGCAGTAGTAGAAAACCCAGGGCAGTTCTATCAGATCTCCTTTTGCCTGCAAATGAGCATCTTGGATATTATTTTTCTGTTCCTCCTTCCTTTTATTTTAGGTAACAAGAAGACACTACACAAGGGAGTTGGGAATCTCAAATTTCCAGTCTTACTTAATCTTTTCAAGTGAGATATTATCCAAAACTTTCTAGAAGAATTTTCTTCTCTAGCTCATTTGCTGCTAAGAGCTGTGGTGTTTGGTTTGGAGCAATTTGTCCCAGAATTACATTACCTGGCAAATGCTGGCTTCTAAGAAGGAAAAAAAAAAAAAAAAAAAAGTTAAAAGCTTTTTTTCACTCACTTTGGGTGCACAGGGATAGAATGCTGTAGAAATACTAGCTAGACACAAATTGATTCAATGTCAGTTTGAGCTCCTACCAAACTATTAGATTCTATTACTAGAATAGAAACCTGCAACCCAGTGCACCACCTCTTTTGCCAAGTAGATGTTACAGAACTATATATTAAATGATATACAGTTTTAGATTTTCTAAAGAAAAAGTTTTTTAAATCAGTCAAAACTCTTCTTCAAATTTGGGAAGATACTTGCCTCTCATTTGAACATAGTACTATGTTGTGGTTTAAACCCACCAAACTGGCACTAAAAACCACAGTTTCTTGCTCACTCCTACCCACCTCCAGTGGGATGGGGAGGAGAAAATACAACAAAAGGCTTGAGGGCTGAGATTAAGGATGAGGAGATCTCTCCGGTTATGGTCATGGGCAAAAGATAGACTCAAGCTGGGGAAATAAAATCAATTTAATTTAAACAACAAAGCCACCACCAATTTACCAATTGATTCAGAGTAGGACAGTGAGAAAAAAATAACTGTATCTTAAAAAAACTTTTCCCTCACCCCTCCACTCTTCCTGGGCTCAGCTCTCCTCCTGATTTTCTCTACCTTCTCCCCTAAAGTGGTGCAAGTGTGGTGGTTATGGTCAGTACATACCATGTGATTTCTGCCACTCCTTCCTCCTCAGTGGGAAACTCCTCACAGTCCTCCCTCGCTGCAACAAGGGAGCTCCCTTCCACAGGAGACAGTCCTCCACAAACTTCTCCTACCAGTATTAGTCTCTTCCACAGGCTGCAACCCTCCCAGCAATGGACCACTTCAGTGTGAGTCACGGACTTCTTCAGGTGCAGTCCCCTGTTCCTGTGTGTGGTCATCCATGGGCTGCAGAGGGGATTCAGCTCCACTGTTGATCTCCGTGGACTTCAGGGGCTCAGTCTGCCGTTTCACCATGGGCCAAAGGGGAATGGTTGCTCCAGCCTGCCTCCTGCCCTCCTTCCTCAATGACCTTGGTGTTTGCATGGTTATGTCTACCAGGTCCCACTCCTCTCCCAAAGAAGTCTCAAGACAAAAGAACTTGCTCAACAGGTTTTTCCCCTTTAAATATGTTATTGAAGAGGCACTGGTAGGCTTGAGGCACTGATCGGCTTGTTTGCCAGAGGCAGGTCTGACCTGGAGCTGGGGACACTGCTCAGAGATTCTTACAGGAGCAATGCCAGTAGCTCCCCCAAACACCACCAGACACAAAACCAACACACAACAAAATACCAGTAGGACATATTTAATTCCCTTCTTTTATGGAAAAGGAGTTTACAGTTTTGATTTACAGCCTTCTGGAACTGGAATTATAAGCAATGCTTTATTACTGCTCAGTTCCATGGGTAAAAAAGCTTTTAAACCTACTGTTCATATTCATTCAACACAAAAGTCTTTGGAGTCAATGGGGAATGAGTCAGCACCAGAGTTGTTAATGTTTTTATTACTTCCATGGATATGACTAGGAAAATATAGTTAAGAAAATTATAGCTTCTTATTTTCTGCAAAAGGACATTTAGGCATAATAGTATTTATACAGCACTTTTAAAATGTAAAACAAGTACAGACTACTCCCAGTTAATAATTGACAATTGCCTTTCGTCACTGTCTAGTGATTTGGAGATCTGAGACGAGAAAGGGAAAGGGAGATATTAAATTCAGCTGTCCACCTTATTAAAAGAAATAATGGAATAAAAATGTAGAACAACTGCATGAAGTTAAAGAAAAAATGGGTAAGCTTCCTTTTTGATATACATGAAGATCAAATAAACTTGTATAATTACAAAATAAACCAAATGATGTTACTATCTGATAATTGCAAGTAAATTATATGAATTCACAAATATTGATATTTACGGATAACTGGTTTTACTTCAAGACACATTTAAAGAAGTAGGTTTAGTTATTATTTAGTTATTATTTCATGAATAGAGGAAAAGGATAGACTTAGTAGCTAACTTTCATATTGAGATTTTCTAATCACTGTGGTTGTACTAAAAATAACCAGCTGTGTGTGTAAAAATGCCTTGTTGAAACTAATCGTCCTTCTTTGGTAAAGGGAAATCTAGTCTATTATTTAACATCCTGAAGCTACAAATAGAAATAGTATTCTAATAACTTAGCATTTTTTTTCATATATTTATGCTGTTTACATGATTAAATGCTAATGTACATTAGCTATCTGTAGCATAGACTTTCTAAACCTGTGTTAGTGGCTGGAAAAGATTAGAATCCAAACATACCTGCTCTTTAGATCCTGTGTCTATAATTAAATGCACATCTTCCTACAAGCCTGTAGGGACACTGAAGTGTAGCACTAACAGCTCCTGAACTTGTTGCCTTAGCTTAAAGTTAGCTTTGACGCACCAATTCTTATGCATGTGTTGTATTCCTCTTCCTTACTACTATGTAAGGTCTCCATTCCTCTGGATAAAGCTTGAGGAAGAATCATTTGTATGCTGAGGGAAAAGCAAATGCTGACATAAGACCAGCATGAATAAGTAGACTGTGCATGCTAGGTCTCTGAATTAATTCTGAAGAATCAAAGTAGGCTTTGTGCAGATAATCCAATGAAGATTTTCTCTTGAGGTCAGAGCTTGTGGAGACAGAACCTTAGAATTTCAGTCAATAAGATGTAAATAGACAATGATTATTTATAAAAAAAAAAAAAGAAGAAGAATGTGGCAAAAATCTTTCAGGGAATATGTTTCTGAAGTTTGTTGTTTAGAAGTACATCCTAGTAGTATACATTACCACATGAACTGAGTTGGTCCAGTGTTCTTCACAGTTGTTCTCACATATGTACCTGTACTATGTTTAAGTACCTTTGCATTAATCAATATTTCTGTTGCTACTAAAGCTCCTGCTTTTTTCTGTTATTGCTGTCTTCTAGTCCGATTGGCTAAATCTTTAATGTCTGATAGAAAAATAAATGCTACTCTGCTCAGTGATCATACCTCAGATTTTCAAAGGGTTTAAAACAAGCCTACTCCATTTTTTTCAGTCATTTTTGAATATCCTTGCTTTTATGATTGAATCACTGATTGTAGGAAGTCAAATCCATAGCAGGTCTAAACCTTATAGTAAGTTCTTGTTTGTTACAGACTTGTTCCATATCTCTTGATAATTTTTTAATTTTTATCGTGATTTGAAAGCAGTAGGATTTGAACAACTTAAGTAGATAAATGGATATGTATACAAACACAAATGATCTTTTACATATACAAAACCCCATGATGAGATATACACTATTTATAGTAAAGGATTAGTGAAGAAGAGAACTCTTTCTTTTCTATTTTTCAGGTCCAAGTCACTCTTTGTGGAATTGTGTCAGTACTTCAAAAGTCTTACTCTGAACCACCTGCTTCCGTATATACAAACAGAATCAGTAAATACTAATGCATATATATATACATAGCTGGCACTAGTTCCTTTAGTAACCAATCAGTTTGAGTAATCTCAGTGAAACTCATCATCAATTTATAATAAATTTTTAACTGACATATGTAAATCAGAAGAATCTAAGCATATGGCAAATTCTATTCTCACCATCTTTGAAAAACTACAGAGATGACACAAAGGTTCTCTAAAACTTGGGTTTAGAGCTTGACCTTTCAGAATTACTTATGTCCATCCTCTCCACTTATCTTTTTTCAATATTTTACAAAACTGATAGCAACCGTTTGGAGTTGCTAACTTTATTACAATTACTTGGAGGAATCACAAACATATCTGGTTTAGATACTGAATAGAAAAATGTACAGGAGGAACAATTTGGATCTCTGGAGGAAGGTTTGGAAAATCACAGGCAGATTAGAAATGGGATCAAGTCAGGTCTGCAACAGCACATCTAGCATTAACAATGAATTTATAGAGAAAAATACTGTCTGTATCATCCTGCTATCTTTCAGTGTATTTTAAAAGCTCCTCTAATTTTTATCTTTTGGGATTTCTGATGAAGCATTTAAAAGGAGACAAGATAGAACATTTTTGTTATGGTGCTTGAAATGTTAGATGAAACTCTTCTCGCTGTAATGCAAATTGGTCTCTATGTATTTTGTAGGAAAGCTTAAAACATATTGCCATTCTTGATACAACATGGGACCCACAATGCGGTGCACAGTTAACTGAAATTTAACTTTCATCAAGTTTAGGCTGCTCAAAAGCTGTTCTTTCATGGAATGTTGTATTTGTTCCCTAACAGCTCACTATGCTAATTAACTACACATATTTGAATGTTATCCTGACACCCTTAATCTGTAGGATCTTCCTGACAGATAAACTAGCAGCAGTGCAACAAATAAATTGGGGGGAAAAAAAAAAAAGAGGGGAAAAAAGATTTTTATCTTGTAAAAACTTCAGTGAAAAACATAAGTTCAGACTGTATCTTGCTTATACTGCATTGCTTAGAATCTGCTTAGAGTGGTGGTCATGATTTCATATGTTTTTTGTACACAGGCTTCTGTTTCTGACTGAAATTTTAGGATGATTCTAACATACATTTTGTATTTGATACACCCAATTATCATGATCTCGTGATTCATCAAAAGTTTTATATTCTCTTTACGTTTGTGATTTCTAAATATGCTAAAATATGGGTGGTATTCCAGACTTAACCTTTATATGTTACACTGAAGTTTGTAGTTATTCTTTTGCGTGATTTTCACCTGCATGCTTTTCATTTGTCTCTAGCTTATCACTGAGATAAAGGACTTTTACTTTGTAAAACTGATTTGCTATGGTGAATTTTTCCTGCTGCTATTTTAATCTTTGTTCATCTGGATTTATAGTGACCTCTCTTAGAGAAATTGTTTTATATATCCTGTTCATTTGTTGTTTTGTTTGTTCATTTGTTTTTGTCCTAGGATTTAAATGATTGCTTCAGCTAGATCCCTGCTTTTTTTTGGTTTGGTTTGGTTTTTTTTTAAGTTTTCATCTTCAGGATTATTTCTATTTTACATTAGTTGGGTTGCAGTTTTCTTGGTGACCTACTTGGCTGTCACAATGTCCAGACTCAGTCTTTCTGGCTATGCTCTTTTTTAGAAGACTCTTTCTAGAAATCTGCCTGCTTGTGCAGCTTACAAATAAAATAGCGGTTCAAGTCTTCTTTCTCACAATGTGCAAAATTTGCCACAGCATCTGTCGATTTTGGTATTTTTCCATGTTGGCTTTAAAAATGGTATTGGGGTGAATGTATAAGTATGTTGTCTTTTCTATCAGCTCTAAGCTATGGGATACTATGATTTCCACTTTAATCACATTCTAGTTAAAATGTCAAGCTGTGACTTTCCTTGGGCAATATTTATGTAAATATGGGACTTTCTTACCAAGTAAATCTATTCCTTTATTAATTGAGAGCCACACCTACAAAACTAAGCCACTGACAAAGCAAAATAGAAAATATATTCCTGCTAACCCCCTTCCCATCTCTAGATTTAACATCAAGGACGTACTTATACAGCTGATTTTAGCTGGCAAGAGTTAAAAATGTTACTAAGTGTACTGACATGTAGCACAGACTGAAACTGCTAACCTTCCTCAAAATCAAGTGATGCTAAAACAATCTGGTCAGTAAAAATGTCCCGTAGAGGTGAAACAGGGCAAGAAATGGTAAACTCGTATCTGTTCTGCTATTAATTTATCTGATTTCATAGCCGCAGGTAAAAGTCTGGGAGTAAATCCTTTCTTCATTAGTGTGCTGGTAATTTATTTTCCATTAGGGTCAGCAACTGAAAGATTAAAATGTTAATAAACAGAGCTCTGTGCTCAGGTAGCTCTGCTAACACCAGTGAGCATGTTGCAGAGCAATGAGGGACAGTGTCTCCAAAGTGACTCTTCAGCTCTCACAAGTTCCAAACATGCAAGGCAGGGCAAACCGTAAGAAATCAGACTGTAAAAGCAAACTACACTCAGTAGTAATTAATAACAATTAGAAGGAGAAACAGTCGTGGCAGTCAGAAATAAGTCCTTTTCTATTCAGAGGCTGTAGAATTTGCCATTACCTACAGACTTAAAGTGCTGCTGCAGCAAAATTCACTGTTTTAATGACTATAGATGTATGCAAAAATGTAAAAATGTGAGTAAGGTTGAGAAACCAAGCACTGAAAAGTATGTAAGTGCCAGAATGAAAAATGCCCTTGTGATCTTAATTTGACATCCAAATGCCTATGTGTTATGATCTAGACACACACATTTCAAATATTGCCTAATTCATTATAGCTGACAGTGCACACTATTTAAATTCTTCTCTGAATCATTATCTTTCTCACAGATTTTTCTATGAAATGTATTACTTGTATCTGAAATAACCACAAAAATTCATTAATTTATTATCTCAATGTCCCTGTGAAATAATGGACTATTTTATCCCTATTTGATTTCTAGGAAGCTGAAGCATGGAGAGGTTAAGGTCAAAGGGATCCATTAATTTCATGTGTGTAACTGAGAAGGCTGAGGCCTCATTTTTCAAATAAGGTAGTATTTTTAGTAATTCATATGTCTAGAGCAGAGGTGCCTCTGACAACTGTTATAGCCTGAGTGCTTAATACTTAAAAAAATCAGTCTATGTGGTTGTAGTTTTCAATTTTTATAACAGAACCCCTCTGAAGCAGAGCTGCTGGGGACAAGAAAAGGGAAAAATTTCCAAACTCTGTGTACGAGCTCAGTCATTCTCTATGGAGGTGGTGAAGGAACAGCCTTCTTATCACTGCAAGCCTTGTGAAACTTTAATGTGTTCAGTGAGTACAGAATTTCTAAGGATTTTTACTGTGGTCTCTCACGGGTCTCTATGTTAATGTGTGAGTGTCACTTTAAGGATTTATATCCTGTTTTCAAATGTAAGTCAGATAAGTGTATGTCAATAAAGAGAAAGAACAGTCATGAGTTTTAACTTGAAAAAAATGTACAAATTATGATAAACTAAGCATATTTTTAATCTTTTTTTTTTATTTTTTTTTTTTATTTTTTTTATTTGCACACTAAAGTAAGAAGTTGAATATCTGTGATTGTCTTGGTTCTCTAGGCAAATGCCATTGTCCAGAAAATCTATTTTGATGAAAAATTCTACTCAGGACTCTTGAATTCTGTCTTACTTCTGCTGTAGCAAGCATAACAGTGTCTTAGCAAGATTAGGATGACTTTTATACTGTTTATGTTACCTTTATTTTCTTCTTTACTTTCTCTGGAGATTAAAAGTATCAGATGGCGTGTTGGTATTTGTATCTATTTGGAGCCAAGTCAAATGCTTCGTGCATGGATATTGCAGCAGCTTTTCGTCATAGCATCAGCCATCTTAATTCCCCTATAACCTTTCTTTGAATTTTGACTTACTAGTTTCTTGCAGAAGAAATCCAGTCTCTTTTCTTCGCTAATAACCTTATTAGTCCGCTTCAAGTCTCATTCAAACATTATTTTAAAGTCGTGTTATAATAATGATAGGAAAAGTGAAAAGAAAATATATTACATTCCTGTCAAGTTAGTAATTTCAGGAACTGATAAAAATACTAGGCATTTTATGAAATGCTTGGCATTTTAGGCATTACTGACTTCTGCCAAGGCTTCTATGAACTCTAAGGAAAGTTGTGTGGAGCTACCTTCTTTTTTGAGGGAATATACAAGCATAAGAGATCCCCTTCTGCCTCACTCACATTCTTCTGAAAATGGATAGTTTTTTTAAATAACATATTCAATTCATGAAATAGAATTTTGAGAAGATACTACTGTATGAGAAGATGCTACCGTATGAGAAGATACTACTGTATGGCCTTAAAAGAAACATGTTTTATATAAAACATTAACCTTTTTTTGAAGGTGTCAATCCCAACTAATCAGGAATTATGTACTACAAATAATGCTTACTTACAGCTTATAATAATTTTATTTCAATTGTTGAAAATTTTATTTGTTTTGCCAAATGTGAGTTTTACAGTATGATCATAACGTGTTTAAATAGCTGGAATATTTCTTCACACTTGTACAAGTTATTCGCATATGAATTGCTGTTATACATTTTGAAGAAAATAATAACCCTAATTTCAAGGAAGCATTATCTGAATAGAAATCCAGAAAGATTTTAATTGAAAAAATGTTTTACCTCCCACCTATTTCAAGAGATTTTTGACAGACTCTAGTGAAAGTCCCTTTAATTCCTTATTTTTTTAACAATTATAATCTTAATAATGACCTTCTAAAATAATTTAATTTTTTTTTGGTAGTATTTATTTTTCATCACACATCTAAATGGAAAAAACAGAATGTTCTAAAACTTTTCACTTTTTTCTTCAAGAATGAAATATGAATATTTAAGTTACATTTCTAACACATTCCAGATAGATAATTTGTTTATATCTGCTGTAGAAATATATTCGGAAATATTAAAATTAATTTGAAATGCAGTTTAGGTATTAGATCTAAGTGATGTATATTCCCCTGTTAGCCATTAATTCAATCTCTGGGAATAATCCAAGCATGTTCTCTTTTGGTAAATTCTTCACCCCTTCCATCAAACCTTGTATCCTTGTGTTTAAGGGTTAGAAATGTGTTGCGTAAGACAAAGGGACCATGTATCGCAAGTTTGCCGCAAGTGTCCCAGAATGCAGGCACATCCTGACTAAAAGATTAAAAAAGAGCAATTTTTTCTTTTATTTCCTTTCTGAAGCTGGTGAACTGGATGAAACAAGTAACTGGGTTAAAATAGTAGTATATTTTTTCTTTGGTTTATTTTAACTTATGTCAGCTTCTCAATCCGGTTCATTCATGGCCACACAAATAAATGAACCAACAGAATAATGGGGACAGCAAACTAACAAAAGTGAACAAAGGGGATGGATATAAATGGGTTATTTAAATTCAAACTATCATGGGAAGAAATGGCTGTGAAACTATCTGCAAATGGGTGACATATGTCATCTAGGAGGTGCTTATTTTTTTCTACTGAGTAGGGAATGAGACCTTGATTGAGTGGTCAGCCTGGTTAGGCTTAGAAAGATTTTCTGGTGTAGTTGTAGCAGTAAACTGGTAGAATAGCTTCATCCATGCTAAGGTTTCTTTCAGTACAGATTTATATCAAATTGTGTTTGCCTAATATAAAGGCAAAACCATTAGTGCTCCTTTATTTCCCTCTTCAGTGAGGTTTTCTTTACTTACCTTCATTTGGGGACTTTTTAATGTTATTTCTATAGAAGAATATTGTCATTATCCACCTTCCTAACCATCCAATAGCAAGTGAAAACAGTGTGTATTTCTCTTGACTTCAGTCTGTGTTGGGCTGGGTTCTTGGTGAATGGTCTTTAAAAGAGGAGAAAGATTTAGAAGTACTTTAGTTCATATTTTCTATTTCTGCCAGCTGTGACATCATTTAACTGACTTTCTTCTTTCTAGTAATGGGAGTAGCCACTTCTATCTTTGCAAAGAGAGTAGAAGAAATAAAAAGAAACTACATTTTAAATAAAGTTCTTATTTACAAGTGTAAATATAAATAGTTTTCAAAAATATACAAGCCAGAAGAGAATCCAGTTTATTAGGGAATCCAACTCACTTGACTGGAAGGAGTCAAATATTTCTCATGGGTAAGAAGTATAACTGCCTGACATTATGAAACGTAATTCATATAAAATAACTAAACCAGCTGGTCAGAGGCTATTTTGTGCAAATTTTAACCAACAACCCTTTATACTAAATATGCTGTTTTACAAAATCTAACCAACATGAGAACTTCAAGTCAAGATTATGCAGCCGCAGAAGGATTCATAAAAACAATGAAGTAATTTTTCTCAAAATACTACATGCGTAGTTTAAATATACAGTGCTTTCACCATTGTAAGTCAGTGAAAGGCGAAAACGCCATTTCAGCTGACAGCTCCATAAAAGTCTATCTTACTGCCCAGAAAAAGAAGTACTGCTGTTGTGTAGCAATCATGAATGAGGCAAAGCTTGGTGGGGAAGAGACACATTCTTGTCTAGGTTTCCAAACTCTGCAGTATTCTGATTCCTTTCTGAAGTACACATTGTTGTTTGGTCATCCTCCTTTAAATAACTTTCTGACATGTAGTTATTCTAAGCATGCTGACGAGGGCTTTAAAATAGAAGGTACATCATTTAGAAAATTTCCACAGAATGATATGATTGCCTATCTCCAAATATATTTCAGGAATTCATTTCAAGTACCATATATTCATAATAGATACTTCTGCATAATAAATTAAGTGCCCTTCAAATATGCTATGGTATAAGAAATATCATGGGTTTAATTAGATGGCTTTATTTATTACTAGAATATACTCTATCTGTTCTGATGAGACACTGGAAACACTGGGACTGAATCCACAATTTTCCAGGAAAACTTCTACTGAAAATGTATGGAATTTACCCTCAGCAACTGCAAAACTGGTCCAAATTTAGTATAATATTGATACCTTCTTTATATTCCTTGCTTTATCTTCTTTTCAGAATGAAAGAACATACTGTGCAAAGAAGAAAAAGCATTAAAAGCATTTATTTCTAGTAGAAATTAATAACCACTCTATTTTATTTTATTTTATTTTATTAAATGCAGGAATTAGACATAAACCAGTTGCTTTTTGGAAAGTGGAAGTTCAGTCATTTGGGGGCTATATGTGTTTCTGTGACAGATTTCCAGTTTATATTTCTAGTCTTATTTTTGAAATTATTATATATATCCACACACATACCTACGCACCTGCCCATCCTTCCACACATATATGTGTATATTTATAGTATACATATACCACACGGTTTGATGCATATTCTGAAGTGCATAACATTGTTTTGTGAACTACATAAACTAAGATTGTGAAGTACTGTATCATTCTTTGCCATTAATTTCTGAAGATATGATTGTATTCAACTAGAAACATTCTTCCTTGTACCATCAGAGAGCTTTATGGCTTAAATATAAATTTAAAAAAAAAAAAAAAAAAAAAGTGAAGAAATAGTGTAATTTAATTTAAACTTTTCCTTATAGTGGAAAAAAATACAGACCTAAGAGATAAGGTTGCAATGACATCATTGGTGAAAGAAGACAGCAAGGAAAAGAGCAATGAGAAATTTTAATCTTATAAAGTGTCAAGTAAAAAAAAAAAAATATCTGGGCTGGGTTACAAAAAGAAAAAATGAGAGGAGGTTAAAATCATCCATCCTGAACTCATTCTGTCAGTCAGAGATAGGAAATACCACCTTCAGAAATCTGAATACAGTTGATCCATTGACTTGTCAATCACAGGAGGATTTCAGTACACTGTTCAAAAGCCTGATTTACACCACTGTAGGAGTTGCTGGGTGCAGATTAGGAAAACAGGAGGCTTGCTTGGGAAAAAAATTTCTGAAGGAGGTTAAATGAGATTTTAAAATGGAATAAATAAAATGGAAAAGATAAACTAAAGATAGGGAGAGAGGAAGAAAAAGGAAGAGAAAGAGAATCTTACTGTAAGGTCTTCTGATTATTTTCACACAGACTTTTATGTTTACTATTTTCCTGGGACAAATTTTTGGCCAAAATGATCAGTTGATCCCCATGTGTGACAAGGGCTGTAATGCCTCCTTAGATAATAAAAAAGTGATTGTGATACCTGTGAGTCTGGCTTTATGAGCAGCTACTGTGTATGAATATTTCATGGCATGATTTGCTTGACCTACCTTACTCCTGCTTTGAAGCATTATTGTGAGCAACAGACGAACATTTTCAAGCTTGAATGCTCACTTAAGTCCTGAAATTAGAATTAAAGCTGAAATAAATAACCAGGGGCAGTCTGTGTTGGTGGAGCCAACACTTCTGAGCCGCTTCTTTCAGACAAGATGCTTCTTTCACTGTGTGCCTGGCTTCTGAGCATTTATACTTGAAAATATTGGCTTTGTTCCTCAGAATATTTCTGTGCCATCTGTAAATTTTCCACCCCACTATTTTGCATTGTCCATCTGTTGAGACAAAACATTTTCTCACAGGTCCTGAACACAGTGTGTTATCCTAGAAAGCTACATGAAAGATTATTTATCTCTTGGTCTCAGAGCCTTGCAATTTTTAAGGCATTTATTTTCCCACAATCCCTGCAAGGTCAGGAGATAACAGTTCTCTCCATTATCTATGGCAGAGGTCTCGTACCAAAAGATGCTTAATACAAAAGTCTTTCACTCAGGTAGTGCCAACTTCCTCAACTTTGCAGACATGTAATCCTGCAGTTTGTATGCTTTGTACATTTTTACCATGGGGGTGTTTTTACCACCTTACACGGAATGTCCCTGCGTTGCTTGGGGACCTACAGTGAAAATTATCTCCTGACAGGATTGCCAGAACAGATACCTTCCCAACTGTCATCTCTTAGGGTACCAATTTAGAGGATGCTGTCATGCCATCTCCAATGAACAACGAAGACTTTACAGTCTAGATGGTAGTGGATATACACATTTGCTGAAAAAAAAGCCATATTTGGGGCACTTGTGAGAAGAAAAAACCATATATTAAAATTTTCATTTTATTATATCAGGATCTGTGGCAGTCTTCCCCTTTTATGTGAGAACAACTCGATCAACAGAATATACTGAAGAAAAGAAACTACACTGAAACAGTTTATTTTTATAACTTAAATATTCACTGGTACAAAGAGAAAAGAGAGTAGTTTTAAACTGGGATATCAGAGAGTCAGGTTTACATTTCTGTTTCAGGATATTCTATTTTTTACAACAACTTTGAAAAGTAAGACTGTCAGCTGTAGTATTAGGCAAAATGGAACAAGCCATGAAAATTGACTTACACAAGCAGAAAATAACATCTGCAAGGTTTTTAAAAATCACATACTTCAAAAATCACAATAGGCAGGTATTAAACATTACCCTATACAAACATTAACATAATTTAATACAACAAATGATGTATCAAAATAGAGAGATAATCACTTCAGCCTTTCAGCTAATGACAGCCTGTGCTGAGGATAATTAACGTAGTGACTTTTTGCCATTTTTAGCAGAATTAAATAGCAATAGGATATCCCCAATCTGTGACCACAAGAAATAAAGAGTTTCATGTTCTGCCACTCACCTTACATTTTCCATAGATGGTTTTTATATCAAACCTCTCCTGACAGACAAGAAAAATTGATGATGGCACTTCAGAATTTTTCTGTTCACTACACCATGTCCAGGATATATGTGGGTTAGCGGAAGGCTATCCATATCACTGCTAGAGCTCATTTCCCTTGCACTTAAATGTATGCCTTTTGGATGTAAACCAAAAGAAATAAACCATTACTAAAAACACGTAGGAGTATCCACAGCTACGGTGCTATAATCAGCATAGAAGGAATAGAATCATAGAATGATGGAATAGTTTGGGTTGGAAGGGATCTTTAATAATCATCTAGTCCAACCTCCCTGCAATGAACAGGGACATCTGCCACTACATCGGGTTACTCGGAGAGCCCTGTTTATGTTCAGCTCTGTCAGAGGTGTGTGGATGGAGGGATGCTACACACTCTGTAAAACTGCACAGGTTCCAGCTCCAGTTGAGGGGATGGAGAAGGGGTTCCTGTTTGGGAAAAGTAGTCCCCCATGGGACTGCTCCTCCTGCAGTGCCTATGCAGCATTCTTTCCTCAGCTTCATACCATAACCACTGGGACACTGGGAGGGAGCAAAGCAGATATTTCTTCCTGAAGCTCTGTAAAGTGACCCAAATCAGGGCAAGCATAAATACAATCAAAATTAAGTTTTTAAGGGTGTTTGTGTGTAACAGCAGGAAGAATATTCAGGACTTCATTCAAAAATCGACAAGTTAGTGATATTTAAGAGGAGTAAAATAGATTTAAAAAGCAACATTGTGACATGTACAACACTTGTTAGAATTTGTTTTCATGCTGAATTATTTGACATTCTGGACTATAACATGAACACCACACACAAACTAAAACAGAAATGGAAGTTAAGGGACTGCACAGATCTGGACAATTGGCAAAGGATGACTAATAAACTCCCAAAGTCTTGGTTTCTATTTGTACTCTAACAACTGTACAGTCATAGTGAACTTACAAGGAAGAATAGTATGAAAAAAAAAAAACAGATTTAATCTCATTCTTTGGTCACTGGGAGCATTTTATTTGGCACGGAAACTATCAGCAGCCAAATGTGGGGAAAATTTACTTTATAATTAGATATGACTATTGCTATGTGACTAAACAAGAGATTTCAGGTATCAATGTTATCAGGACTTCCATGAACAACAGTTTACTTTCACTATAAAAAGAAAAATGCAATCTGATCTGTTACAATAGAGATATCTGTATATTTTTCCATGGCATGTTATCTGTTGAATAATGGAAAATTTATGGGAGTTAAACAGTAATAATTGCTCCAGATATACTGAATTTCATGTCACATAGTCTGTCCATTGTTAAAATTGCAGGAAACATTAACCTAGAGTATGGTACCCTATTATGCTAAGCATACATACCACCAAGCAAATAGAGCAGCTACAGATATGCCAATTTTTAACTGTGTGAAATAATTCTATTACACAAAATTGAACTTTACTTCAAGAAATATATTATTTATTAATAAATTAACAATATTTAATGCTGTTATTTGAACAAAGTGAGAAAAATTACAAATTTGTCACTGTAAAAATGTCAATCGTGAAAAATAGAAGGACATTCATAATCAAATTGTTGCAGAAATGTGTTTTAGAGGTGGATACAAAGAATGACCAATAGCATCTAGAGGAAGAGAGATGCATGACAGTGATGCTTGGCTAGACATTAAGACCCTTAATTTTAGACTTTTATATTTAGACAGCTGTGCCTATGCCATCATTATAGTTGATGGAAATCTAATCAACATGTTGGAGTCTAAATAGCAGTTCAGTTCACCTTAGAGCAGACATTAAGGCTATGACCTTACTAGCAAATAAAAGAATTCCTCTTCTTAGATACTTGCAACACTTAAATTTTGGTATCTTAATCTCATATGCAGTGCCGTCATACATCAGAATCCTTCATGTGGCGGCCCTGAGTGTTTTATTTCTGCAAGTCACCCTGATTGTTTCCTTGAAGATAAGAGTTTTGTTTCTTCACCGCCCAATTTAAGCAGCTCAGTGCTTGGCTTCCAGCTTTGCCATAGTAGGATGCAAAAATGACCCAAAACAGCTCTTAACATTTTGGAGTGCTCTGATCCAAAAATCTTGCTCCAGAATTGCCTAATTCCACATAAAGACTTGAAATCCTTCACATTCAATTAGAACTTTAGCTCTGCTTTCTAAAATATAGCTAATAGAAGAGGAAATAATGATAGTTCTCTTATCAAGAAATAATTTAATCAGCACTATCAGCATATTGCCTGATGGTCAAGGCACTCACAGAAGGAACAAATTTTTTTACAGAAGTTCTTTGCTTACATGGTTATACTTTTTATTTTAACTGGTCTTTATTTGAGGACCATTTACAACTAATTCAAATTGAATGTCACCTTTCTCCTCAACTTTGTGTGAAATTTATATTAAAAAACTCAATGTGAGAACTTACAGAAAATTATTTTAAACAAAACTGATTTCTGTCAGCCATAGGTTTTCACTTACTCATACTCACATAATCACAAGCACAAAGATGTGTATGTCCAAGTGATCTGGAAAGGATCAACTGTGTGTTATGTGGATGAAAAAGGATATTGGTTGTTGAATCCTCATTATATCTCTTGGCCTCCTCTTTACTGGTGATAATAAACAGGGTTTTGGACTTCCCTTCAGTACCTTTTAGAAATCAAGTATTATTTTGGGGTGATTCTTCTGTTTCAGAATTATATTTCACTTTCCATCAATCTTAGAGAGTGTATTGCCCATTGTATTAATTTCTTCATCTGAGGTATCTTTAAGGTTACAATCTGCTTTCCTGTTAGGATCAGAGGAACAGGCATAATACGTACAATATGGTGTATTTTTATTGCCATCCTCCTGTTACTAGACCATGGGCCCTCTGGTCCTGACAAAACCACGTTCATTCATCAGTCTTTGCCAGTTTGGTTGCTGTCAGTTTTGTCCCTTGGCATCAACATAGGCCCTTCTTTTAGCTCTTGCTCTATTATTTCCTATAAAATCATAGAACAGTTTGTGTTGGAGGGACCAGGTTTATTTGATTTTAGATATAGTTATGAAGTCTGATGATAAAAGCAATTATGCCTTATCTGTCCTAAACCAGATTACCCATCAGAACAAATTCAAAATGTACTTGCAAGGTCAGGTCATGAATGGTCACTGCCTGCATTGTAAAGATCATGTATTATGCTTTTGTGCCAGTTTCTCTTATGTATTTTATGTGATCTTTGGGGGTTTTCTTGTGTCTAACCTACCCTTTACTTTCCTTAAATCTGCCAAATCCAGCACTTTTCTATCTGCTTTTTGTTTCAGAGCTCAGCTGCTGCCTCAGGAGACAGCTGTACTGGAAGCTGACTGCCAAATGCAGCCACTGAGTCTATCTAACTTCCCACCTGGGCTGGATTGAGGCATAAACGCTGCGCTGGAAAGATTTTTGCAGGTGATGACAACTGATTCAAGCATGTGAGTACTGATATGTGCCCAGCCACTGAATCACTGCTGAGCTCAGTGGGACACTTAGAGAATGGAAACTGTGCAGTCCAGACTGACTGGCTGGCTGGAACCTGCTAACTTCATCACTACCTTTGTTGTTCCCATCCTCATTCCACTCAATTTCTGAGTTTCTAAAGAGAAAAACAAATGTTAACAGAGACTTGCGCTGGAAGGATAGTGAATGGATGCAGAAGTTTTAGATGGGGACATTGACATTGTTATGTGTCACATGCTAAGGAAGAGTGAGTGTCTGTTAGGGGTTCTTTACTTGAGCCTGTGGTAAGTGTTGGACAATTGGTTTCACCTCCTGCCATGCACTTCTCTGAGTGCAGGTGTGTCACTCTCTTTGATATTCTGGAATATCTAAGACCATGCTCAACTCTAGCATAGCAAGGGGGGAAATTGGTCTGTTTCAGGCAAGTCTGTGTAAATGCCTATTTGCTGAAAACAAGAGAAGAGTGGATGCATATATCTTGCAATGTTTCAAAACATGGTACTGGAAGGAAAGACAAGCACCCAGGCAAGAAATATTATCATCTGTGGGTCACTGGAAAAACAAAGTTTTGCCAAGTGTGCATAACATGAGATGATTTGCAGTATGTTTATGTCTGCTGGACATCCTTCTGCAAGGAGGGGGTTATTGTTCCTTCCCTGGAGATTAACTGATTCTGCCTGGGGAGGGAAACCTTCAGAGGTGATAAGATAGGTCAAGTGGAAGAGAGTGAAGAGTTTTAGTAAAGATCTTGGTGCCTACATGTGGAGGAGAGACTGTGTTCAGTCTGTGAGATCAGTCACTCAGTGGCTGTAAAGTGACAAGGATATTGCTATATGGGCTATATGTGGGCTTTGCACAGACAGGCCACAGCTCCAGAGATAAAATGGAGTCTAGGGTAGGATTCTGGGCTCAAATTCATAGCAATAACTTCATAACTAAATCCCTAGAAGTGGAATGGGTTTAAGCCCAACCCATAAGATATCCCTGTTCACAGAACACCCAGAGCCTGGTTATATGCCCATAAAATGGAGAACAGAAGCCAAAACGTATGTATTCAGCTATATGTACATATTCATAAAAGAGGACCAACAGTAGTGCTCACTTGAGCTAACTGTAGAGCCCCCTACAGATACTGAAGCTAATTTTTCTGGTTTCCATTGTAGAAAATATCCTTAGATGTTAGGAGATGCTTGTGTGTTATTCAGAAAAGCCATTAACAGATCCAGAAACAAGGTTTGCATCCCCAGGAAGAATAAAGCCATCTTCTCATAATCTGGAAGATCTGATAGGATTTCCTGCAGACCCTTAAAATGCCCTTCTTTTTTGAGGTCCCTCAGGTGTCCATGGTAGTCCTTCAGAGAAGGAGTGAGGCAAACAGCTAAAGACTGTAATAGCTTCAAACATTGATTTAATCCTTCTCTGTACTCAGGGCATCCAATTTGAGAATACTGGATGATTATTCTGAATATGGCTTTAATATCTCAAAGGGGACACAGATAAAAGGCATCAGGAGAAATACATAGTTCCATTGAACCAGCCCTTTATCTCAGAGATTATGTTATTCATTGCATGACACTATCAGGGAACTGTTGTGGTTCGTCTGATCCAGTTGTGCCTAGGTAAAGAAGTTGTTTAGGAGGAAAGTGTTCTGGATGACGTATCAGCATCTGAAATGCATCAATATGCAACTATATCTTACTGTATTTACCAGCTGCTCAGAATGTATGGTTACACTTATCAAAATGGATTTATTAGCAGTTTATCAAAATATATAGAGTAGACCCTTCTTTTGCATTTTATTTTATTTATGAGGCATTTCATGCCTCATAAATTCTAACAAGATGTGTTGCCCACAGATTATGATTGCAACCACCTTAGTGCTAATAGCCTAACGGAAAAAAAAAATATGAGGAAAGGTTACCCTTTTGCTTAGGGTTTGGGAAAGAAACATAGTTGCAAAGAATCTGAATAACCAAGTATCACACAGCAAAGGCAATAAAGTGCAGCAAAAGTACAAGCAGAAACACTTCCAAGATATTTAAAGGATTAAATAGTTTGTGTGCCTCAGAAGGTATAAAAGACGTATCAGGACTGAAATACTAGACTGACAAGACAGTTTATTTCAGAACAATGGGGAAGGTTCAAGGCAGGAGCATGATAAAAAGTGATGTGTTCATACTCTTAGACAGAAAATGAGAAATATGATATAAACAATTTTCTATTTCTTAGCTGTATCAGCCTCCCAAAAATTTACAGAACAGAACTGATACCTTTTGCAGATGCACTTCAGTTCTAAGTCACAAGTAAAACCAAAACCAGAAAAAGAGGTCATTTAAGCAAATATGATCAAAGTGTTTATGGGTATGCTGGTTTTGCCACTTAATGCTAAGTTTGAAGTTATCTCATGAGAGGGCAGAAATGGACAGCTGGAATAAAAACCTCTTACAAGATTCCAGCTAAATTGGTCCCTTTCATTTTGGGTGGAGTATTGTCAGGTGGCATTTGAGTGAATCTATACCTCAACAACCGATCAATGCGTAAACACTATAAATGATGAACTTAGCTTTGAAAGAACAAGTTAAAACATTATTTTCTAACATTTATTTGTTTGGTCTTTTAGTGAGAAAGCTTTAATTTAAAAAGAATTAATTTGTGGTCTGTCTGATTGTGTAGCTGGTGTATTGAATTTAAAAATCATTAGGTTAGAATTTACCCTGCTGAATTGGTAAATACAGTAATTTACCGACAATTAGCTACTTACTGATGTTTTTCAGATGCTGATCACCATGAAATATAACCCTAGTGTCATGTCTGCAGAAGCAGTTCCTGCCATCTTCCCACTGCTGACTGTTTGGACCTCAAATATCATAGGCTCATTTCAGCAGTAAGTAAAGATCTGACATTGTTGCCAAATTTACAGCTATCTGGTGCCTGAATTACAATGATGCTGTTCGGTAATCTGACTAAAGCAAACTGGCAGAAAGCATGTAGTCACATCTCAGACCATCTAGAATTTTGCAGCTATCAAGAAATTGTCTATTCCCAATACATTTAGCAAATAAAACCTCATCGTAAACTATGATAAAAGAGGTTTGTTTTTTCTGTTCTCATGGAACCTCATAGTTAGGAATTTGTCAGTGTTGTAACCATTTGAACTTGATCTACATCTTTCCTTGGCAGGGATCCAAAATCCATTGCTTGTCTGTATCTGGTTTATCAGCTGTGCTATCTGAACTGATTGTTTCTACAGAGCACGATATGCCTTAGACTCCATAGGTCCAATAATCTGTCTGGCTTCCAAACAACATTATTTAATAACACTGATGAAAAACATGTATATTCCACAAAATAAGGATTACAATATTTAAATTTGTTATAGTAGTCAAGAGGAAGTACACTCCTATGCAAAAAAATGCAGGAAAAAAAAAAAAAAAGAGCTACACAGCTTAAAAAAATAAAGGAAACAACTATTTAACCACTGATAAATAGTCCAGCCATGAGTTTTGGTTTAAAATATGCTCACTTTAGAATAGGGGTGAAGTTCATACATCCAACCATAAAAAGCTGAATTCATGTGTCAAAGAACAACTTTGTTAGATCAGGACAAACATCTGTCTAGCTCACTGATCAGTCTCTAACAATGGCTACAAGTAGATACTTTGGGAAAGACAATAAAACAAGCCAAGCACAGAAGGGTTTTTATGATGGTTATACCCTTATATAACTTTCAGCAATCTGAGGCTTGGAGACTTTCAGAATGGAGGTCTTCCATGAATTCTTCCATGAATTTTGTCTAATTGATATATCCATAATATCCTATGGCTATGAGTGCTACAATTTAGTTATGTGTCACATGAAAAATACTTCCTTTTATTTTTTCTAAACCAGTTGCCTGTTAATGTCATTTTGTTCCACGATGTCTTTGTGTTACAGGAAGCAGTGAAGTTATTCCCTATTCACCAGCTCTATGACTTCACAGTTTTGACATGCTTCTCTCTCATTTCCCCATATTTATTTATTTTCCATACTGAAGAATCTTAGTTTATTTAATGTCTCCCTGTGTGGAAACATTCCAAATCCTCAGTTATAGTTGTTTTCCAGTTTTACTGTTTTTCTTTGGGGTAGAATCACACTACCTGATTTCCATTTAATTCTTTACTGTTTTTTTCTGTTTTGATCATTTCTGAACATTGAAAAGATGTTTTCAGAGAACTTTCCATAAAATCTACTTCCAGGATCACCTTTTTCATGGTCATTTGAAATCTGTTATTATGTTTGTCAACTTATGATTTGTTTCCTTTCACAATGATAGGTATGAATTTGCATTCACCATGAATTTTTTTTGCCCTCTCTCATGCAGGTATTCTGTATCATAAGACCATTCTGCAACTTGTCCTTTTCAGTTCCAGTGCTGAATCTCGTAATTTATTTTGTACCATTTGGAGAGGTTTTGCCTCACTGTTTACCTCTGAACCAGATCATTTAAGAATATGTTTAATATCGTATGTCTAAACACAGATGACTGAAGGACTCTTCTGTTACCTCCCATCTCTGTGAAAAATCTACCATTTATTCCAAATCTTTATTGATTGCTTTTTGACCAGCTACTAATCCATGAGAGGACTTTCCCTTTACCTCCCTTGTGACTGAACTCTTTTAAAAGAGCCTTTGTCAAAGAATCTTTTCAAAAGCTTCTTGAAAATCTAAATTCATTGAGGAGCTTCAATACTAATTAAGGTAATTACTGTTCATGGCAAGAGAAATAATTCATAGTTCTTGATAAGAGGTTAGGATTCAGCTATACTTATACTGCTGTAAAGTCCAGACTTGACACCCATCAGTGTCAAATCTATCATGAAGGAAAGCTCAGGGAAGTAGCAGGAAGCTGTTTTTTGAGTCTCTCCAGGCAATGTTTTCAGCTGACCACCTTTCTTGGTTCCAGTGGAAGACAGTGGGCTAAGCAATACACAAAACTCCGTGCTGGTTATTGACATGGGAGGAAAAAAGCTAGAAATTTTTATTTTTTTTATTTTTTTTTTTTTAAATCAAGATTCAGGAATCTAGTGTCTAGAGATCCACAGTAGCTACCAATTTTTAAAGGACCTGGATATGACTGTAAAGAGAGATAAAGATCAGTGTGTATTTCACTGCAAATATTCTCTAATATGTCTTGATTGTGAAGACAGAAGTAGTTTCCTAAGTTTGAATATTGAATACTGGATATTTCTTTATAGAAAGACACACTGTAAAAGGGCTTGTCCAACTTATGGGAAGCTAGGCTGGAATGAGATTTTGAAGACTCTCTTCCCGTTTTCTTGGACACTAAGACTACAGTTTCTATATTTTATAGTCTTGGTATTGTGTTTCTCCGTTTGAGACATTTTTTTCTCCAGTAGCCCTCTTTTGGCTTCTTTTTATGCTCCTTAACCTTATAGGCTAGGCATACTAGTGTACATTGGTAACAGTGATCCGTTGGGGACTGTGGGATAACAGAGGAGAAGAGATGTCACAAAATGTAAATGTGTATAGTCTTAACTGCAGGAAGTAGGAATGAAAGTGTATCTCAGCTTCGCTGTGTGAAACTTGGCAAGTCAAGGAATACCTAAATTTAAATAAAGAGGTGGATGCCATCTTGCTAAACCTTCCTAGCATTTTTCCTTGCAATTTTGCAGGATGATAAACATTCTTAATTGGAAATAAGACATAATCTAGTCTCTGAGCAATGGACAAAAGTTATAGTGACCTATCTGTAGAGTTATTGTGGAGAATGAATTTTCCTTTTCTGAGAAAAGATGTCAGAAAATTGCACTTAGTATCTGTCAAATATCAGATGGTTATGAGTAGAAACTTTTATGTTTGGGTGAAAAATACCAAACTCAGGGAAGGTTTAGATGGGGAATGGGAATTGGGGATTGCTTCATAAGAGGTGACACCTTAGAAGAACAAAGTGGCTTTTAATATCTGTAACTGCAATGTTCTTAAAGGTGTCGTTTTTTATAATATACATAAATAAAAAAAATGAGAATTTCAAGGGACTACAATTCAATATGATTTATAGAAGAAAATATATCTGAATAGAAATATTTAATAAAGATGTACTGCTTCTTAATCTACCATCCAACATAAAAGAAAGATAAACAAGTCAAGGTATTTATTCTTCATTTACTCTATTGAACCTCTGGAGCCTCATTATGGTTTTGTTTTGCCTCCTGCACTTCAGTTATGCCCCTAAACTTGGACATATTTGTTAGACACATATGATTCAAAGTCTTGTTATGCAAGATAGAAATTCATTACAGGAATAGAGAAGAATTGTTGACTTCAAGTCAACACTGAATTTTGAGATTAGAATAATAAAATAAAAATCTGTGAAGCACATTCATTAGCTTTCTTCACAGATAAGGGCTTGCTGACAGAGTAACATTCTTGTTAAATAAGCTCTCTGACAAATGTAAGTCTGTTTCTGTTACCAGAGTAATCCTAATTTATTCAAGCATATTTAATGTTCAGGTATTTCACAAATAATGGCAATAAATAATTTGTGAGCTAAAAGTGCTTCTTTGACGCTGCATCCAGTATTTTTCTAGTCGCCGTGTTTGGATTCCCTGTCAGTTTGCTAGTCAACCAGTATCTAGGTGGTCCTTTCTAGTCTACCATCCCCATAGGAATGGGAAAGCGCCTTCAAACATTATTGTTCACTGTAA
>JAAGNO010023410.1:25080-47565 GCA_033439905.1 Ceryle rudis | reverse complement strand
AAGTTAGAGCACTCACACAGGAAATGTAAAACCTTGGCCATCACCCTTGTTCTGGGAGATGGTGAAACCACACCTGTCATGTGTTGAGCTGAGGAGCACCCGACTACTGGATCATCTACAGTGCAGATGAAGTTGGACCAGTGTGCAGAAAACACTGCAAAAAATTCACAGAGCTAGGAAGATAAAAACTTACGGGGAACAGGGAAATTTATATTCCCAATACTGTTTGTTCTTTTTATTCCCTGTCTCTTAAATGGGTATTGCATCAGCAGAGCTCGGATCAGAAGCCAGAATGAAAAGCAATGTCTCAAAAAGACTGTAGACATAGGTGTCCTCTTGTTTGCCCTCTCAGGCTATTACACACTGTAAGGCACCAAATGTGGACAAACAGTATAGACAAAAGCATAAGGGTTCTGTTCCAGCCCAGCAGCTCTAACAGTGGTTGTGGGTGAGGGAAATCTCAGCAGTATGAGAGGTCATTTCTGGTCCACGCACATTCACCCCCAAAATCCAAACTCTAGGTAGGTGGGATTGATTTTGGTCACTGTGACGCTAGTCCAGATTAATTTATCCATGAACTGTCACATTTCACAAACTATGTGTAATAGTGTTGGACTTCATTGAAACCCATGGCAAAAAATGTGGAAACAAATGTAAAAAATGCAGTTTATTACAGATATGAGCCTATTAAATTGAATGATATTAATTGGTGAAATAAATTATTAAGAAAAAATCAAAACTAACAAGCAATTGCAGTCATTCTCTTGGGGAGAAATCTATTTTCTGCTCAGCCACATGCTCTGCAATGGTGAGATATGATCCATTTAATGCTGTTTGAAATGTAAAAGCACTCATACTAGATCGTGTTATATGAACTGTGTGCTTTAACACTGCATTAAAAAATAAATCTTGCAGTGCTGTGCAAGAAGCACACACAGAGACTTTTCTCCTCTGGGAAAGTTCAACACACCTTTGTATAAAGAACTGTTTTTATCACCTCAAAAAACTCTTCTAAAGCTAGTCACAGTTGTTAAGATCTCACACAAATACTTAGGTTGTGTTTGTCTTCATTAGCAAGCAAAGAGTTGCTCCTGCTTAGCATTCAGAACCAATTCCAACACTTTAGTGAATAGATTATTAATGAAGAGAAAGTGGGAGAAAGAAGATTTCCATCCTTTAAGAGACTGTTTAGATATTAACAGATTAATAGCAGTCACTGTGGGATCTGAACCAAGAATTAATGTTCAAAAACTTCCTAGGTAATAACGGCACAAAGAAGTCAAAGCCAGATTTAAATAAAAATGTTTTAGAGTCCTGTGGGCAGCTCCAGGTCCTAAGATCCAAGAACCCTCACATTTTAAATCCAGGTCTGTATCTTTTACAGACCGAGGCTAAAGTAGCAACCTTCAGTGTAATGCAGTCAAACCAATCTCAGAACCCACATTTTAATTTATTTTTAAAAAATTGTTTTGCTTGTTCATTTTGTTTTGTTTTGTCAAACATAAATAAGGTTTATATAATTGTTATGTGCTGAGGTTACTCTGCATATAGTTTTCTGAATCTTCCTTAATAACTGGAAAGTCCTGTCTGATTTCTATTACATTTGGCAAAATGGTAGATATCTCAAAAATAATTAAGCTCTAAGTTATATGCAAATAATGAACAGTGAGAGGAAAGGAAGTCTGTTAATTAAAGTCTGCGGTAGATATTTATACACTATTAGAATGTGCATGAAAAAAAAGCCTGGAGCCTGTCATAAAAAAACTTAATTTGGACAGCACAGTTTGTGAAAAGCAGTGCTTCATGTTCTTACATTTGGCCGAAGTCAGTCAAGTACAAGGCACAAATTTACAGGAAACCAAGTTTATTAGCTTCAGTGTTTAGGAAGGTATTTGGTTTACTTAATAAGTAATTTATTCCTTCATTTTTTGCAGTCTGATGTGCCTCTGGTTTTGCCTGGATTTGGGAGCTGAAATGCAGTAACACTGTGAGAAATGCCAAGGTATTTCTGAGCCAGTTTAAAGCAGAAAGTCTGGGTAGTCATGTGAAAATAAATTTGTTACGAGATTTGAAGCCCAGATTCTAAATCAAATAGGTCTTCATAATAAGCATCCATTATAGTGTGTCTTGTTCCAGTCTTTGGCTTGTTTCTAGATGGCTATTACCTAAGTGTAAGTCATGTTAATTCTAATTACCTAGTCTAAGACACCTTTCTGTGATACATCATTTAGAAAGAAACTCCTTATTCATAGGGCTCAAATCACTTTGTTCCTTCTTCACATCTTTGATTGAGAAAAGCCTTTTCCTGGTTGCTAGATCAGTATCTCTGCTAACTGTGCAGCTATGTGTGAGAGTGTCTGCAAGAAAACCGTACAGTTGTGCATATACAATCTAGGCTTCATGAAGCAAAATCTATGAAATCATGGAGCCCTTTCCAAATACTTATGTCCAGGGAAGCCAACATCACTGAAGACCAACCACAAGATTTATTGTAGTTTATGACTGTGTCAGCATTTCAAATGTATGACTGGGACTGACAATATTTTTCTCCTTTACCCGCTGTTTTTCTGCAATGCACAATAAATCAAATTTAACGTTTCTGGCATGCAAATGGTACCCTCAGTAGCTACCATTTAAGCTTAAGAATATTTGCAGTGGGATTTCCTAAAAGGCTTCATAGAAAAAAAGGCTTATTGTTTGAAGCTCAATTCATCTTTCGCTTAAGGCTGATCAAAATAGTTTATAGAGATTTTCATAAGCTTTTTGCTTACACTGTGTATTATTTGGCTTAGTGATCACAACTGAAAAGCATGATTTTAATAAAGAAGTTGAATAAGTAGATTAAAGCTGCAGAGGCTGTCTGATTCCAATGGTAAACAAAGTAAACTAGTTTAATCAAGGCAAGATAGGTTATATATAGCAGGTGTATTATCATGACTTAATTCGCTTATTGCTTTACATTCATATTTAAAGTAGTCAACATGTCACAGATGTTAAAGATTACTTTTTAAGTACCAGCTGAGCTCCTTGATATGTTTTCATAATTTCTTCTGATAAAGAAAGGAGAGTTGTTGCTGTAAACTCTAATTCTAATTAGGATCCCCCAAACACACAGGAATCAATAATTTGTTTACAAGCCTCCCTATAAGGAATGACTGAGCTAATCACTTTCAGTATACCCGTTATGCAAGGACAAATCCATACCTATGCTAACTACAGATTGATTTTGACTCAACTATTTAGCATTAGGTAAAAGAAGTGGTAGGAAAGAGACTGGCAATACTAGTATCTCAGGCAATGTATACAAAGAGGCACATAAGTGCAGGGTTAATGGGTTCCCAGGCTTGGAATTGCAAAGGAATTTTGCTCAGGGGTGTAGTGGCCACAGACTGCTGAGGGCTTTGGGGTTTTCTGGCTTTGTTGAAATCATGTGGGTGTATTCCACACAATCATATTGCTGCAACTGCTGGAGCAAAGGTGCTGGTTCTCTTTGTCCCTGCTACTGTGGCTTGATTCAGGCCTTCAGGAGGTTGCTCTCTCTGAACAACCTTTGCTTCTTGGAAATCTCCAGCACATATAAGATGTGTGAGAGCATTAGTGTAGGCACATGATTACTGGCAACTTTGATACTAATCAACAAACAATCATACATACCAACTGAACATCAGTACCATCCTTCTGGTGAAGTAACTGTCATTCTCACTGGGCAATTTACATGTAAAGGAACCCTACTGTTTTCCTGGAGCATTTCAAGCTTCTCCAAGCTATTTCCCTAATGAAGAGTTTAAAAACATTTGACCCCTGGCCACAGGTCTGGGTTATGTCACTGACACTACAGTCCTAAATGTTTGGAAGTGAGCAACACAGAGCTCTCTGGTGGTAAAGAAGTCCCCATAAAGCAAGATCTATTTAATTGCCTCTTGCCGTTACAATATTTATGCAGATACAGTGTTATATTGTTAGATATATATATTCTTTTTTTAAAAAAAGTATTTTTCCAGATGAATATGTAATCTCGGAAATCCTCGGGTTGCTTGTGGTGCAGGTAACCATGGTTACTTTTGTTGCTTAGCAACACCTGCCTCATGTTGCTGAGCTGCTTCTGACACTTCTGCGCAGCAGAGCCCCATTCAGCTGCTGCTCTAGACCAGCTCCCTTGACATATGACAAGTTGTTTTGAGCTTATCCTGCAGTCCAGGAGATTAGAAACGGAGTTAGTATTTTCATCTGAAAAATACAAAGAGGGAGAAGGCCAAACTCTGGTCTCACTTATAGCAACATAAACCCTGTTGTGGCTTAAGGCAGGATCTGACTCACTGTTGATGTAAATCCTCAGTTGTGTTGTAAGACACAAGTTTGCACAAAAGTTCATTTGGGGCAAGATTAAGGGTATCAACTAGTTTCTTGGCCCAGAACAAGTCCTAAGAAACTATTTAGTAACTAGGGTCTGGCTCCTTTACTGGATGAAATTAAGCATTACTTAATTTTAAAACCAATAATGCACATCTATGCAATTTCAGAAAGAGAAAATGCATTTATTTTATAAATAAAATTTTAAAGTACGCTTACAAAAAGGCAACGAGTCACATTCTCCCAATTATGTCAATTTAATCTGAGTTAATTGTAAATTAAGAACAATAAATTTTCCTGGAATTGGTTATGAAGGTCTTCTTAGATGCTGCTATGTTGTGCATGTCATGACTCACCATCATCCAGTATTGGTATGCAAAGGTCTGAGAGCCTTGGGCTCTGTGTTTCAGAGCATTTTTCTCAGAACTGTGATTTGCAACTGCTTTTCACCTGAGCACTCACTATGGTATTTGTGGTCTAGCTGGATTGCTTACACAAACAGGAGGACAAACTACTTGTGTAAGTCAGGCACTTTTGGTGCAATCTTGTCTGTCTGTAAATAGGGATGCCCTTGTCTTCCTCCTCAGCCTTCACCTCTGCAGCATTCAACAAACTCATTGTCTTGCAGTAGGAACAGACAAATGAAAATAGTTTCTATGCTTACAGTCCTGAGTTTGTCCTTTCAAGCAGTGTTCTGCTGAACAACAACTCCTTTAGGAGCTTCCTTTCTGGAATATCGATCAGATTTCTGCCTCTGGTACATACAGACACGCAGTCCAGTTCATGTGCTTTTGCAGTAAGTTCTTGAAAGCACATACTGTTGGCCTTTGGTTAATTCTGGTTCATGACTTTCTTGAAGTCAGTACCACAGGTGGTGTCTCTTATGCTCCATCTTCTGGAGTAATAAACTCAGTCATCTGTGGTGCTAGATCATTAACCTGGTCCCTGCTTCAGGCTGGATCATCTCAAACTCCTCTCAGCAGTTTTTGGGCACTACATGCAAATTAGTTCAGAATACAGGCTATTTCCTCTAGGCAGTTTGGAATCAGCTACCCTGCTTTGGAGAGACAGAATAATCAATAGAGCAGATTAGGACATTCTGGTCTGGTTGGTTTCAGTGTTAGAAGGAAGTTCTGAGTGTGCTTAATCTTCTGTAAAGTAGTGTAGTGTTTTAACAGGTTTATTCTAGCAAGTTTCTTACTTGCCACGCCTGCTCACTTTTTGCAGAGTTACAGGACTCTTGTTCTGCTACGTTTCTCAAGCCTTTGCATACATTTCCTCTGTCAGCAGTTAGGGTGCAGATTTCTTCAACTGATATCTCTTACAGTGAACAATAATGTTTGAAGGCGCTTTCCCATTCCTATGGGGATGGTAGACTAGAAAGGACCACCTAGATACACTGAGTGATGTTAATATGCATTTATCTGATAATTCTTGTGATGTAATTAGACTTTTAGCAGTAGGGAGCTTGTAAAGTGCATAGCAAATAGTCTTATAATTCAAGACTGCAAATTAGCTCTACAGTTCAGTAAGTAAGGAAATAGCAATGACCTTAGCCAAACAAGGGGCCTGTGTTGCCTAGTGTGCTGGTGTCCTTGTACAGTGAGAAAAGAAGGAACATCTTGCTCACTTGGAATCTTGTCCAGAATGTTTGTAAGTAGTGCATTTCTCCTTTATTTCTGTGTCTTTTCCAGAGTCTATTGAAACTTTTCATTGTTTTAATTTTTATCTTCTTTTTCCATTGTAATTACATGTCAGGACTACTTTCAAAATGCACCCTTTCTTTCTTTCTTTCTTTCTGTCTGTATATCCTATTCTTAGCACTAGAGTGGGTTTTGTTTTTGGTTTTTTTTTTTTTTTTTTTTTTTTACATGCTATTCCTTGTAAAAGGCTTCCTGGTTGAACAGAATTTGGGGATTTTTTTTGTGTTAATTTAGGATAATAATTCCCCTTGCCCCATTTGCAGCCCACATACTGATGCAACTTCCCCTTGTTTTGTTCCCAGATAAGTATTGCCACAGTACTTTAATAAAATGATGTAGGACTCTGTTTACAAAAGAGTGCTTCTGTGGTATCTTACTGCTTTCACAGGAAGCTTAACAGCTTGCAGAACAGTAAGTGGCAAATATTTAGTGCAACATTATGCCAGCTTGAGGACAAACTGTTCCTCTCAGGAATGTTTTCAGGCTTAAATGAGAGGAAAATCCCCCTTGCAGAATGTGAATTCTTGGAGGGGGCAGGGACTGACTGCCACTTCTTTGCCTTGCCAGCATCTCCAGTTCTCAAGCACCTTCCAAGGCTTTTTTAGATCAGCTGTAGCGTAGGCTCAGCAGCAAAGAGTGATAAAGTTGTGACTGGCTTTTTTTGAGAAGTGAGGATTCCTCTTTCATGGATGAGGCAGTACATCTTCCAGCCTGCCTCAGACCACAAACATTGTTGGCTTGTGCCCAAAGATGCTGGGAGGGTACTGAGGAGAGAGACACAAGATCATGGCAAACCTATTAATGTGAGTAAGCAAAAAGTAGCAGCATAGCTGAAAACAATGAGAAACAGAACAGTTCAGAACTTGAGCAGTGATGAGTCAGACTGAAAAATGTGGCACTTCAGACAGAGATGCAAGTCATCTATTAATAAGATAAGTGGATATTAATGAATTAATGATTAGTTTCACTAAACAGTGAAAGGAGTTGAATCTAATACCATTCTCTCCATTAATCCTCCTAAGCAGTAAAATATCTTTGGCAAGTGGGCTCTGCCCATCAGTGGTATTCTTCATCTCTGGACCTCAACCTTAGGTTAAAATGTTCTGCTGGCTTTCTCTGAGTGTTGGGTCTTGGAGTCATCAAAGGGAAGCTGTGTGGCTGTTATCTGTAAGTGGATCCAGGACTTCCAGATGAGTGGCTGAGCTATAGTGTGCTGGAGCTTGAAGGCACAAGAAAAAGCATTGTGTGCTTTCTATTTAATATGCAATCTTTGAGATGAGGAAGCACTCAGAGTTCTAAAGCTGACAGGGTGCTCAGCTGATGCTGTGAATTTACCATAGGTAAAGTACAGCAAGCTGCAACTCATGGCTTTCAAAGTCCCAACAGAGCCCTGCAGACTTTGTAAAGTCTGAGAGAATTTCAGTCCTGGACAACCCAGTCCTTCAGCTCAGCAACATGGTCTGATAAGGGGAGGGGAAAGCAATAGGATTAAAAACACATCAGTTAAAAGCTGTGATCTGATAAAGAAATGTCATTCTTCACTGTAGTAAGGAGTGTCTTTAGCAAATCATAGGAAATAAAGACTAGCCAGGAAGCTTTCTAGGAGACAAAAGAGGGTAACAGCTTCTAGATCACCTGAAGTCATAGTTGAGTTCAGCATGTAGCAAAGAACACTTTTACTTTCATGATAAAGTGAATTATTGTGTTTCAGTGTTTTTCATTAACACATTATTTTTCTATGGAAGATTCAGATCTTGTGGAAACTGTGTTTGCCAGAAACAAAGTCCAGAAAAGGTGTTTTAACAAAATTCCTCCTTCATATGTATGAATAGGCTTCAGCTATGTCTGATCAAGGGGTCAGGAATGTTCCCTGGGAGTATCCACAGCCCAGGTATGGGTACTGCCGGTGTGCAGAGGGACCATATTCAGTCTCAGGTGCCCAGGTTGCCTTCAGGTGGAGGCTGGAGGGAGCTGAGGCATTCCCAGATTTCAGCTGAGTAATGACCTAGACAGGGTCAGATCTGCTCTCTGTAAAGTGTCCCACAGTTTGAACAGACAAAAAGCACCACTTGGTGATTTGTCCCCGAATTGCAAACTTGGTAGGCAAATTGCCTTTGCAAACAAGCAACAGCAGAAGACTTTCTAGAGAAGACACACTGGCCAGGGTTAGGGTGAGAAGATCAATTTACATAACAATAAGAATGTTCATAAACAGACATTTCAATGCTCCAAAATTTTTACCTCCATAGAACTAAATATGTTTAATTTCTTCCATGAAAAACAACCATTTTTCTGCAGAACGCATTAGTCATTTTATCTTCTGTGATTCAAAACTGACAGGTAAAATTGTTTAGACAGGTGAATTTTTCATGCCCTGGAGAAGGAAGAACTAACTAGAAGATCCTCCTTGATACTTCTGGAACTAAACTGTGGACATGGAGTTTGGCAAGCTTTTGAGGGATTATTTGAAAAGTCCAGAAGATACTTTAAATCATTTGGAAATCCTTCTTCAAATGGAAATCCTTCCTTAGTAAAGAAAATGAAAGAGCATGGATGATGAAATATTTGCTTTACATGTAAGAGGATATACTGAGAAATGTAAAGAAAATATTAGATTATGATGTATGATCCAGATTTCATGTGTGTTTCCAGCACCAAAAACTGTTTAAAGTTTTGTTGTGTGGGGGTTTTTTTTGTTTGTTTGTTTCATTTTGTTTTCAGGTGATTAAAGTATGCCTGTGTTGAGTGATAGGAAACATCATAATGAAGACATATATGTCCTGTATTTGCCCCTTTTTTCCTTGGCAGTATTTAGTCAGTATTCATAAAAAGAAAAGACAGGACTTGAAAATTAAAAACTAGGTTTACAACATTCATTATGAGAAAGTAAAGTTTACAAAGATGGTAGCTTTGATTACAATACTATGCCTCTGTAAATTAATGTTGAAAGTCTGAAGCTTCATTAGGTACAAACATGTCAAAGATGGAGACATTTTCATAATAATTTTTGCCCACTAAAAACTAACAATATTTTTTATTCTCATAATTAATTTCTAACAATGTTCTTTCTATTTGGCAGTTTTGCAATGGCTGCACCAACTCATGCAACAAAATGAGAACAAGTACACCAGTAAAATATTTATTTTTTCTTTAGTATCTTTTTCTTTAAGCGGTATCCATATTCCTGCATCCTAGATACACTTATGCATGACAGTAAGACTCCAAAGCAGGACTGCAGGAAGCAGCAGTAGTCTGATAGCAGCAAATGTCAGTAAGTTTTTGTGCTGTGTTGTTTTTTCCTCATTTTTATTAGAAACACTTGTGTGAACATTCTACTTCTGTCACTCATTTGTCTCCCACGTAAAATTATCAGAAATGTGTGTGAAAATAGTATTTTTCTTGGCCCAGAACAAGTCCTAACAAGCTATTTAGTAACTAGGGTCTGGCATGACAGTCTACTGCAATATCACATACACCTTTATGAGGTTCATGGAAAAAGTACTCCTTTATGCTGTAGTATTATCGTAGATATCAACTAGTTAGTAGCAACTAACAGATGTTTTACTGCTCTTCAAAGATGAAAATAGTTTAATGAATGCAAAAGAGTGGTGATGTTATTAATAATTCTTAAAAAATAAGAAGCCTATTTTCATGCAAATGTTTATTTTCATAAAAAAAAGAAAGTAATAATAATATTATGATTATTATTAATAATAAAACAATCCTTCCCTGTAACTACACCATAAAAAGAGAATTCTTTTCTTAATAAATGTTTCTACAAAGCAATAGAGGTTCCCTGAAAGGACCATATTTGTTGCACAGAAGTGGATTTGATTTCAGATAAGCAAAAAATACTTACTAATTGCAATTTCTTGAACAAGTTAATTAGAGGTGTCTCTTGTGTGCAGTGGGTTCTCTGTCCCATAAACTAATACAGCAGTGAGAGAGTATAGGCAATCTACATCAAGCCACTTCTGATAAAACTCCTGATTTTAGTGGGGTAAAGGCATTTCAGTAGCATGACGGGCTTTTGGATAGTAGAGCTCCCATAGGAATCTGCAGTATTGCCTTTTAAATTTTGGTACTGCAGCTATTTATTAACTCCAGGCACAGGATGTCTGGTGCAAGCCTTAACAAAGTCTCAAGGCAGTACAATGAAATATCTGTTTTCCTAAATATTCATAAAATAATTTAATATAAAAGCCCATTAGCCAAAAGTTTGTATCATAATAAAACTTTACAAGTCTCAAATATTTCCTGTGTTCCATGGTAGCATCGAATCTTCTTGACTGAATAAATAGATTCACAGGTTAATGACCTCTAAGAAAGCTTTGTTTTTCATCACGTTCCTGGAGTATTTGGTTTCTTTTATGTTCTCACTTTAGGCTCAGTTATGAGACTGAAAAGAGGAGCTGAAATGAAGAACATCTGCCTGAAGGCAGCCAAGCACAAACTGCAGGCAAACCCAGAAAAACAGGCTAAAGATATAGAGAGATTGAAATAGAAGTAACCATGACAGATGAGTCACCTAGCTGAATAAAGAGCAAACCTGAGACCGAGACCATATTAGCTGTCCATAAATTCAAACAGAATGAATAAACCCCTTCAGAACAATGCAAAAAGTTTTCAGGTCTGGTCACTGGTGTGTTGGAAAAGATGCTTTTAAACAGCAATTAAACATAAATGGCAAGTATCAAGGCTTCTTAAATTGCCCGAAAGAAAGCATAATGTGTTTTCAGTCCTTGGAGCAATTGAGTTGCAGGGACACAGTGTTCTTCAAGGGTGTTCACCCTGCCCCTAGAACTTCATTGTAACTATAAACAAAAGAGATGAAACAGGATGAGCAAACAAAACTAGAAACAGTTTCTTCTCTTAAAATCCAAATGCAAGTTAAAACACACTGAGGAAAGAATTTTGTTTCATTTGTTCTCTGCTGTCCTGCCATTGCCTAGTAACATTTTCAAACAGTGCTGTCTACTAGTTGAAATGTGAGTTAGTTGGAGCAATGACTTTCTCCCCTCAGAGAAAATATTGGCATTTTGGTGAAAAATTGGATGCTGAAGGTCCAAGCCTGACATCATCAGTTTTCAACCTCAAACTTTTATGTTTAAAACTATGGGGATTTTTTTGTGTGTGGTGTGTTTTTTTGGTTTGGTTTGGTTTGGTTTGGTTTTGTGTGTGTGTGTGTGTGTGTGTGTGTGTGTAATGTTGCTTTCATGCCTTGTGGGAACCGCAGCTCAATTGCTCATATATCATTTTCTTTCATGATTTCTAGTGAAAATGCAACCTCTCACATGAAAAATGATCACATTTCAGCATTTAGTAGAAACAATTTTCTTTTATAAACCAACCAAACACTGAAAACTTTTGTGAAACTTTTCACAAGGCAATGTATGTTGGAGTTCAAGCTTGTGACATGAAAAGCAGAGACTGCCTCTGCTAGCCACTTGCAAAGCTGTGATAAAAGACACTAAAATTCACCTGACTTTGATGTTATCAGTTCATATAAACTCACATATTAAAAAAAAAAAAAAAAAACAACCTATGACAAAAATAGAATTTATGATTAAGGGTCAAGTTGCACAGGAGCTAGGGTTCACCACACCTACAGTTGCCTCTGAAACCTTAATATAGCTACATGGGAATCCATTTCCTCTATTAAATGTAAGAGGCTAAAACGGGGAAGAATAGGATGTGATTACATAAAGATGGTATTAAAATGTAATTGCACGAGAGAACAGTATAAAGGTTGCCAGTAAATCATTTATCTGATGTTTCCTAACTTCCAGTCTCAGACCACAGTTCCTCAGCCTGCATTCCCTGATGGATGGTCACATACCAGCTGTGGTCTCACACTTGTATGGCTATGATAGTAAATGACAGCAAAAAAACTTGCAACTTAAGTAATATTCATTTTTCATGTTAGTTTTGAAGTTAATTACTTAGCTGTTGGTTTGAAAAGGTCACTGAAAACTTTTGTTATGTGGAACTGTAAGAATCTCCAACATCAGATTAAGCCCTTAGTTGTTTTTGTCAAAGATTGACAGAGCTGACTTATGGACAGCAGAATTCTGTTATTTTTTGTGTGAATATGAGTTCATGTGCTAGTACTTAAATGCCCTTCTGAAGGAGGAGTAACAAACACAGTGATTTCTCTGTGGAGTGAATTTATGCTCTGTGTGGGACTTCCTAATTGAGAATGGATAGCTGTGGCCTTCTTTCAAAGCATTGCATGAAGGGTTCTTGCTCATTTTAGCATATGTTTTCCATTCCAGCTGCCCAGGATTGGAGGTCCTTGTGTTTGCTGTGTAGTTGTGGTAGGAAGCATTAGCTTGGTCAGGTGCTGAAGGCAGACTGTTCACTGAGAGAAGTGAGACCTGCTTCTCATTTTTAGGTGTAAAAAATGCCCAAGCCCGTAGGAAGTGGCTCAGCTCTCTTTCACCAGAATTCAGTGATGACTCCTACCTTACTATATTTATGTGTTTAGTTATTTTAGTATTGCCAAATATCAAAGATTAGGTGGAAGAGGTAGTGTGCTAAGAACTTCTCAGAGGAGATACCATACTGTTTTGCAAGAGCTGTGAAGCCACAGCTGTCTCATGCAGCAGTATCTCATTGTCAAAACAATTACAGGTTACTGCAATAGCTGAAAAAGTTATAAGAAAAAGGAGACCTTGAAAAACTTCAGTTATTTCTGCTAAATTCTTTTAAAGATGCTGTGGTGCAGCTATGCAAAGGACTCCTCAACTCTCCATATGGATGCTGAGTCATTCTGATGTCAACTGCCCAAAGCCTGAAGGAAATTGCGGGTGTGTTGTTGTTGAGTCATAGTGGCATGTACATCCTGTTAACTTCAGCTGGCACTTAAGAAAGATGGATGTGCATCTCTCACTCCTCACATGTCTTTTTGTCTCTCATGGGTTGGGAGGACTGCAGTCTACTTTGGAGATGTCCTAAAGGATACTAAGAATACCCTCAGATGATGTTTATTTCCTGGTTTCTTCCTGAGCTCTTAAAATGGAATGATAGGTGAAAATAAATGAATATTATATAGAATGGGTCACTGATGACCTTTTAAACTATTCTGGTGTTTCTATTAAAAGATCCTTTTCCTTGCGGCAGTAATGGAAAGAGAAGAAGCAGGGTCAGAACTCTGTGTGTCTGTAACATGTGGTGTGAACAGCACCACTTGTTATGTACCACTGAAGGCACCAGTGAAGACAGCCTCCATTCCCATTATACAACACTAGTTTTAGTTGTTTATACTTCTCTGAAGCACTGAGTTTAAGCCAAAACTTTTCATACCCTGACTGTGCCACTGGCTGAATTCCATAATATTTCAGCCAAATAATTCAGCTCATTCAGTGAATAAGCCTAGGAACAAAGTGCAGCTTCACTCATTTTAATACTTCAAGGTCTTTTCTGTAAAATTCTCCAGCACCACCCTTCTTTGAAACACAGGGTTTAAGTTTGACAAAGAGATAGCTCTCATGTCAAAAGTAAGCCTTCCATCGCGCCTACAAAAACCCTCCCAAATTTTTCCAAAGTCTTAATAATTATGTCAATTGCCTTTCATACACATTCAGGAAAGTTGTGAGAAAGCTGTTATTTTAGACATTTTTTTCTCCTACAGAAATTAAGGATCATTACAAACTTCACTGTTGCTGTAAGCTGTTACTTCACCCTTAGCTGACCAGATGTGTTACATGTACTTTCCCCACAGAGTAAATATGCTTCAGTCAATAACTTTGGGGGAACTCAGAAAAACTTTTCATGTCTGGTGCCACTTTTAACCCTATACTGGCTTTCTGTACATAGAAGGGGAAGTAACATGGAATAGTGCTTGCCTGAGAAAAGAATGAACCGCAGAAAAGGAGATTGGTGAGATGGGGTCTATGGGGAAGAAAGATGAATAAGACACAGTTCATAATGGAGCCTAAAGTTTTCCTAGAGACTGACTGTGAAAAGAGTGTGACCCTATGTTTTAGGGTCAGCAATGAGCCTGAGAAAAGAGAACAGGGACAACTGGATAAACAGACTAGAACAAACATGGTGGGAATATAGACTGGGACTAGGAGAAAAAGCAATGAGTGTAGTACCTGGAAATATGGAATGAGAGACAGATGATGGACAGAGAGAGGTTACAAGAGTAAGAACAGAGGAATTCTTAAAGAAGAGATAGAAGAAAAGTTGTCAGACAATATTTGTCTCTGGAAGTTGGAACTCACAGGAAAAGTTAGGATGTTTATTTACAAGTACAAAGAATTTTATATACTGCATACACACCACAACACTGAATTAAGTCTATATAGAGAAATTTCATCCTAGTATAATTTGACTTCTGATTTCCTAACTTTGAAACTTTTAAAATGGTCATTCTGTATCTTTATAGGGTTTTTGTCTTCTCTGTAGCTTAATATTTTTTTCCCTGTTACCCTAAGCAATTCAGTCAGCATTCATACATCCTTTGCAAGTAGTTTATTCTATTTTTACCTTCTGGACAAAGAGGGATTTGTATATTTTGAATGGTGTTTTGCTTTGGTAGACTTTCCTTCCTTTCTTATGTGTTCACACTAGAAAAAAAAAGGCAGCGGACACTCCTCTTGCATAGTGAAGTTTGCAATGATCCTTAGTTTCTGTAGGTTGTATCAAAGAAAATTATCTTTTTTGTGGGTTGTTGGGTTTTTTGTTTTTTTTTTTTTTTTTCATGAGCAAAGATTGTTGTATGCTGCATGAAGATTAATTGTACTTGAATTGTTCTGGGACTTTGCCTGATATATTTACATCATTCCATATACAATATCCAACTATGACTTTAAAGTGTAAATCATCAGGAAAAAATATTTTTACTAATTTAATTTGCTTATTAGTATGCTTTGGGAGGGAGTCAAATGGAAGTTTTGGTTACCTTGAAGGATAAATAGTGAGATGATGAGTTTTCTACCTAAAACTCATAAATCCAGCCCACACAGGTAGTGACCAATATTGATGATTAGTAACAATGTTTTTACTCAATTTCTAAGAAACAATATATAAGAACTTACCTAATTTATAAAAGCAATTGCTGCCCTGATATAAAATACAGACACTCATTTTGCCCTATTCTTTCTGTTGTAGAACCAGTAAGGAGGGAACATTTACTCTCCATAGCTCTGCCAAGAATTATCTCCTTGAGCCTGCAGATCCTGGGGCAGTGTGTGGCAAGGAGTATTATGCTCTGGTGCTTCTCTGTGAGCAGTTGTCCCTCTTGAGCAGAAGTTTTGTTTCGCGTTCCCACATATCAGAGAATGAGAATGGTCATACTGCAAACACTCATCATACTAATGTGGTGCTTAAACACCTGCTACACTCTTTCTGTTAATCATTTTTCTAGGCAGGTGTAGCCTGGCAAAAGTAAAGTCACTGTCTCATTATTAGAAGATAAGATTCCTCTTTGCTGTTTTTGTAATGACTTTTACCTTGGGCTACTACACCTGTCATCCTTAGACTAGATCAGCCTGCTATATGAATCACTGGAAAATACCTGTCTTCTAAATTACACTGAATAAGTACCAAAGAAGTGGGGATTTGGCACCTCTTCTTGCTCATGTAAGCAGACAAGGAGTCTTTCCTCATACCCTCTGTGTTAGGTCTGACTGAGATGGAGTTAATTTTCCCCATAGCAGCCCTCACAATGCTGTGCTAGATCCTATTTGGAAAGACAGTTAAGTACTTGCTGAAGATGCAGGCAGGCATCTGCAAAGAGTATCCACTCAAAAGTAGCTACAGGGTAGAGGGAGTTATTTGTGCCTCTGGACTGGTTATGGGAAAGAAGAATTTGCCTATGATACTGTAGCTAATTAGCTTGGAGAAGGCAGAAACATGGTAGGTGTGAACTGGCCTGATATGGCAGTGAGGCAGATTGTTCAGAAATTACATCTACACAATGTTATTTACCAATATATGTCAGTGCTACTCAACTTATTAAAAGAAGTTTACAGAGGCTCAAAATTTGCTAATTAATGTAATTTGAAATATGGCCTGGTTGTCGAGTCATTATCAGAGTTGCAGGAAACAATCTGACAACTGAATTCTTTCAAAGGTTTATGGCACGGATCATAGGCATTTCATAGCCTAGAGGTTGAAGAGCCATAGGAGGATAGAACATTTTATAGCCTCCTCTATGTGTTATACTGTCTCTACTTCCTTTCCCCTCATTGGACTGTCAGCCTAAATGTAAACCAGTATAAGAATATGGCCAAGAACAGTCCATTCATCTGTTGTGCACATAGATGTCTCCATACCGTTGTCTGGAGTCTATCAGGGTCATACAGTCTATCAGAGGCTTAATTAGAATCACAAAATCACAGAATCGTAGGGGTTGGAAGGGACATCTGGGGATCATCTAGCCCAATGCCCCTGCCAAAGCAGGTTCACTTTGAGCAGGTTGCACAGGAACACATCCAGATGTCTTTTGAAAGTCTCCACAGAAGGAGACTCAACAACCTCTCTGGGCAGCCTGCTCCAGTACTCTGTCACCCTCATAAGTGAAGAAGTTTCTTGTGATGTTTAGGTGGAACTTCTTGTGTTCTAGTTTGTTCCTGTTGCCTCTTGTCCTATTACTGGGCACCACTGAAAAGAGACACCCACCCTTCAGATATTTATATGCGTTGATAAGATCCCCTCTCAGTCTTTTCTTCTCCAGGCTTAGCAGCCCCGGGTCTCTCAGCCTTTCCTTGTATGAGAGGTGCTCCAGTCAATGAAGAGTCATGATAATATATAAATTTATTTGAGTAGCCTTGACCTGGTGGTAGTTCAATGGCCAGGGTAGACATGCTACGTATGTGTATTACAAGGCATCAGAAGCATCTCACTTAACTTCACTCTGTCCAGTTCTGTTCCTATTATAGATAAGGAGTATTTAATTCAGTGGTTCAACCCTGAGGGTGTTTGCTTCAGGTATGACAAATAACAAATGACATTTGTGGAATCCACTGATATTACCTGACTCAAGTAAATGTGCAAAATTGCAGCATGGTGATGATAAACATTCTCTATATTCTCTGCTGCACTACATGCTGCTGTACATATTAACTACTTTTAACTCATATGTTTGTTTTTAGTAGCCAAACCTCTTTTCTACCATTGCAGATACAGTTCCAGTAACAGCACACTACAGAAAAAGCCTCTGATGCTTTCCTCCTCCTAGGTATAGACAGTAGTGGTTGCTTTATTGAGAACTTATTAAGATTACTTGTAACTTTTATAAATGCCGTACGTTAGGCAGCTACATGTTTCCATTCTCCAGTTGACCTATTAGGTGCTGAAAACCCCATTACATCTGCTCCATAAAGACCCTTACAGACAATAAGAAGGAACTCAGAAAGGTGCTTAAGAGTGACCTGGTAACCATCACCATCTAAAAGTATTTTCAGCAACGTTTTGCTGCAGTTCTTTGAAAACTCTTTAACATTGACACCAATGCAGTTTCCTTGAGAGCAATTGAAAAAGTATACTTGGTTCCTTTGCAATATTTTCTAACTTTTGTTGTTATCTGAGACAAGTTTTGTTTTGTTTTGTTTTAAATTACTTGGTTGGTCACCCTTAATTGTAGCAATATGAGAAAGAAAACAGAGTGAGTATCTCTTGTAAGACATACCAGTCTTACCTGGGACTGAAATACTATGATACATCTAATAATTGCATGGCTATTGCATGATGTCGTGCCAAGACACAGTTAAAGCTACTTATTTAGGGCCTTCTATATCTTAACATGTTTTTTACCTAAATCACCTACCCTGAATCCTAACTTCAAATTATCATAGCTTTTTTGTCTGGATATAAACAAAGTGAAAGGACATTTAACATTACTGGATTAAATCTTAGAGTTTATGAAAAGCCTTCCCACTAGCACCAGCTGTAATAGGATTCAGTGGCTGATTTTACCTGGTATCTAAAATTGCATATTGGGTCCTCAGGAGATAAAAAAACCCCCAACTTTGTTATCTAACTCTCATTTAAGACACAGGCTGTTTGTGTCACTTGTCTCTGTGAGCATTGAAAAATGGCATAAGCTTACACTGATACGAAATTTTATATCAGAGGATCACCAACGATAGGAGCAATAAGATGTGTATGAGGAAATTTCAAATAGCATCTATTTTCCTTTACAAATTTGACCCTAATTCCTTAGGACATGAAAGAGAAGTTACTTAAACTGATTGCATGAGCTCCTTAAGGTGTTAACTAGAGATGGAGCAACAAAATACAAAGTCACATCTCTTCTGCATTCCATTCATCTGTTCTTATCTATGTAATTGTATTTCTTTTTCCAAGTCTGGCAAAACTAAACTTTGACCTTTCAAGTACAGCTCTTCCAAGTGTTCTCCTTGAGACCAGGAACACTAGTGTCATGAGTCCTGTAAGAATTTCCTTCTAATGAGATTTTCAACTGTGATGGCAGACTAACATCATGGAAATAGTCAGGACTACAGCCAGCTGGAAGACCTTTAATCTTAAAGTATTGAAGTGCCTCCAAGCAAAAACATTTTGCAGATATATATTTGAAGATATACAAAGTTTTATTTTCTTCAGACTCAGGGAATCTTCCTACATATTGCCATTGATTTAGGGGTACCACTCAGAGACACTGGATATCCATGCCTGTCTGTCTGTGCCTTGCCTGACATGGAGACGATTTGAAAAGAGCCCGATCTTAACTGAATCTGATGTTGAATTTGATGTTGGTTGCTGTTACCACTTATCCCCTCCTGCATTCTTTTTCTAAAAGTGCTAAAAAAGTTCTGACTTCATTTTAACATGGGCAGAACCACACTGTGAAGTAGTGCTGAATGTTAAAAAATGGAATTGGCAACCTTAGTCAATTTTTTTGAGAAATTACACCATTAATAACCGAAGAATATAAAGATCCTGACAAATTTTCATAACACAGCTAAAGAAGTTGCATCATAAGTGGGTTTTATCTGTTATTTTTCTGGGAATAACACCTGTTTAGAGATGAAGGGTACATTGCAGGCTTAATAATAAGCCTGTTACAGAGCAAGGTTTACTAGTAAATCCCTTGGCAATTCTACTTTCCTCCTAGCTCTTCCTTGCAGCTTTCCCTCAGTAATGGAGATTTCTTTTGTCCTTATACTAAATACTATTTCTCATCTAAATAACATAAAAGGTTCCTACTGGTAGCAAATCAAGTGCCTACTATGTCAAGGTATTTCATACTCGATGTCAGAATGAGTATTTTACAGATTGTTGATGTAAACCATAAATCTGTGAGGATGGTGCCACCTAACGTGTATAGAGAACATGACAACTATTTTCCGTTTATTTGACATAGTTACCAACTGGGATTGAAAGGTTAGGAATTTAGTATTCTTTTTACTCTTCTGACTAATTATCTGGAAGGCGATTCTGCCAGAGTTTCCCGTGGAATGATGGAAAAGGTCTCATTTCTACACGATTCACTTCTATACTGGTCTTTTTTCGTCACTATGTTTCGGACTATTTCAAGTTTTTAAAACATATAAAATACAGTGTTTGACAAAAAAAATCACTTAGGTTTAACTGTATGCAGCTTTCTGGGCTTCAGTCAGGTCCGTCTTTCAACTAAGAATATTTTCAAACACCGCTGGAGACAGTAAAATTTAGTAGATACTCTGCCCACCGAGAAGAATCAAGAGAAAATGCTGCAGAGAAGCCCTAATAGAGTAACATCTCTCTTGTGTCCTCCTTAACTGTGCTTCTTCTACCTGCAGTGCTGCAGACTTAGCCATGATCATGCCCAGTCAGTGGTGTACACCTTTCTGTGTGCTTAGTGCCACTGTCATTTGCACCGATGGAGCCGCCTCATATTTTGAGAGTGTGTATTGTGATTTGTAGCAATTTACTATTTCTGCATTGCTGTGACTTCAGGTATTGAGTGCAAACGCTGACTGAACATGGTCAGAAATGTGTTTTAAAGAATCTTTTCCATAAGAGGAAAAGCAATTTTAAAGTTGTATAACGTCAAGGAGAAATTAGGTACCTACCTTGAAGACATTATGGAGACCTACTTTCGGATGCTTTATTTCTCAGCCCAATTTTGGGTAATTGATATGGAAACTGTGGACCTGATATAAGCTGACCTTTTTGATACTGTGCTTTTCCATGTAATCAAGAAAGCTCATTCAATCATAGTGGTTTGGTGAGTCTGTCTATAACACCTAGATTGTTCTTTGGAACTTGTTTCCAAAATTACTGTAAGAATTCCTGATTAAAAAACATCCCAAGCATATTTATGAATGATAAACATTGTGGCTGTGGATGCACATTTTAATTAACTAGAAAGTCACATCTTCTTTTCACTAATCCTCTTGCTGTTTCTCTCCTGGGGCTCATGTGTGGTGATTGTAGAGAGCTGAATAATGTTTTAGTCACACAACTTTCATTAAAGCTATCAAAAGCATGCAGTTAATTCCCTGAACTCAACCTTGAAATCATAAAGGTTACTATTTTATTCCTGTATATATGAAGATGAGTACTTTAAAGAGGCTTATTGCTTTGTGTGGTATGAAGCCCCTTTATATGAGTAGAATTTTATTAAATTTTCAACATTACTGTGATATTCTTTGGGTCTTTTCAGAGTGTCTCTACAGAAACACAAAGATGAATGAGAAAGGACGATATCCAGACGACTAAGGACAGGATTTACAAGAATAAAAAATTCAGCCATTTACACAGCTACCAGATAAAAGAGGCGCAGAACCATCTATACATACAAGTCATTAGATGAAAGGAGGTTTTGAGTCATGTATGACCTTTTTCTTCTATCATTCACTGAACCCACTAATATGCATTGTAAGTACCTTTTTTCCTCACAGAGAAAGAATTAGCATTTTTATTGCAAAACCAGCCAAATTGACTGGGGTTTATATTTTATGTAAGATACTCATATCATTTCATAGTTTAGCTTCCCATGGTACAGCTGAGATTTCTTTTATGCCATACTATAAAATCTAAGAGCAGGATTTCTTTTCACATACAATACAGAGCATGTCTTCTTCTTGGTTTACATTACATCGACTGGTTTGAGACAGAAAACTTCACTTGCAGTTGAAGAGCATAGCACCCAACAGATTCCCAATTCAGTATAGTTTCATTTTCCTCCTCTCTTGCCTATGTCTCTAAATTGGAGAGACATGGCTTTGATGACTGCACCACTCAGTGGATAGGAATGGAATGAATGGTTGCACTCAAAGAATTGTGGTTAACAGCTCAATGTCCAACTGGAGACCAGTAATGAGTGACATTCTTCAGGGGTTGGTACTGGGACCAGTGCTGTTTAAAATCTTTGTCGGCGACATAGACAGTGGGATTGAGTGCACCCTGGCAAGTTTGCTGATGACACCACGCTGTGTGGTGCAGTTAACAGGCTGGAGGGAAGGGATACCATCTAGAGGAACCTTGACAGGTTTCAGAGGTGGGCCCATGTGAACCTCATGAAGTTCAACAAGGCCAAATGCAAGGTCCTGCACATGGGTCAGGGCAATGCCAAACACAAATACAGGCTGGACAATGGGTGGATTGAGAACAGTCCTGAGGAGATGGACTTGGGGGTACTGGTGAATGAAAGACTGAATAAACTAAATATGAGCCATCAATGTGCTAGTGCAGCCCAGAAAGACAATCGTATCCTGGGTGGCATTGAAAAGTGTGGCTAGCAATTTGAAGGAGTCAATTCTCTTTCTCTACTCCACTGTTGCTAAACCTCACTTGAAGTACTGTCTTCACCCCTAGGGCCCCCAGCCCAGGAAGTATATGGACATGCTTGAGCAAGTCCAGACAAGGGCCACAGAGATGATCAGGGGGCTGGAGCACCACCTGTGAGGACAGCCTGAGAGAGGTGGGATTGTTTAGCCTGGAGAAAAGAAGCATCCTGGGAGACCTTATTTGGGCTGTCTGGTACTTAAAGAGGACCTACAGGAAAGGTGGGGAGGGGCTCTTTATCAAGAAGTGTAGTGACAGGTTGAAGAGTAATGGTTTCAAACAGAAAGAGGGTATATTTAGATAAGATATTAGGAAGAAATTATTTAGTATGAGGATGATGAGACACTGGAACAGATTGCCCAGAGAACTTGAGTATGCCCTCCTTGGAATTGCTCAAGGCCAGGGTTTTTGAACAAACATATCTAGTACAAGGTGTCCCTGCCCATGGTAAAAGTGTTTGAACTACAAGACCTTTAAAGTCCCTTCCAACCCAAACCATTCCATGATTCTATGACTCTATGAAGTCATCTTTTTAGATGGATTACTACTCCATCTTCCTTATCTAAACTTTAAGAGGCTAAAGTGCTCCTTGCATTTGGATGTATCTACCTGTAGGAAAAGAATACCCTACAGACTGCTCATAGTCCTTGTTTCTGGGTATGTTTCTGTCTGTGTCCTGATTCCATGTCAG